>JALIGW010000067.1:2302500-2517500 GCA_023053685.1 Diadophis punctatus similis
AGCTTTTAAAAAGAGTGTTGATTATTTTAACAAATGTTGTGTCATATGAATATCCCTGACAGAAATATTATATTATTCCTTGACGATGAAGTAATGGATTTCTGATGCGGTTTTCATGCTCCTACAGTTGCAGAAACAGATTCATGCTAACCATTTTTTTCTCAGATGCAGTCCATTGTGAAAAGTGTCCAAATGACCAGTATTCCAATAAGATGCGAGATCAGTGTGTCCCCAAACATATAAGCTTCTTGTCCTATGAAGAATTGTTGGGACTCATCCTGGCTTTCTTTGCCATAGCTTTGTCCCTAACCACCGCCTTCATTCTGGGAATCTTCATTAAATACCGAGACACTCCCATAGTCAAAGCCAACAACTGTGAACTCACCTACATCCTCCTGGTTTCACTCCTGCTTTCTTTCTTGACCTCCCTTCTATTCATCGGTCGCCCTGTGAAAATGACCTGTCTCCTTCGACAAACCATTTTCAGTATTGTTTTCTCAGTTGCTGTGTCTTCCTTGCTGGCCAAGACTGTAATGGTGGTGGTGGCCTTTCTGGCCAAAAAGCCAGGCAGCAGCATGAGGAAATGGCTTGGGAAGAGTCTGGCCAACTCTATTGTTTTATCCTGCTCTGGAATTCAAGTAGGCATCTGTATGATATGGCTGGGAATCTTTCCCCCATTCCTAGATTCTGACTTTCATTCTCAACCAGAACATATCTTGCTGCAGTGCAATGAAGGCTCTGTCACAATGTTCTACTCTGCTCTTGGCTACATGGGTCTTTTGGCTGCCATCTGTTTCTTGGTGGCATTTCTGGCTCGAAATCTGCCAGGGGCCTTCAATGAAGCCAAACTGATCACCTTCAGCATGTTGGTTTTTTGTAGTGTTTGGATCTCCTTTGTTCCCACATATCTGAGCACCAAGGGGAAATACATGGTAGCCGTGCAGATCTTCTCCATCCTGGCATCCGGCCTGGGTTTACTGGGCTGCATCTTTATCCCCAAATGCTACATTATTATCCTGAGACCTGCAATGAACAGCAAAGAACATCTGATGCTAAAAAAACTTTAAGGCTTCTTATCTTAGTGTCTATTTTTGTACAGTTTACATGCAGTATAAAATCACCTACTTTGAAATAACATTTTATTTGTTGCAGCTTATCTTTCTTCATTCATGTGGATTTTGAATTATAATAATTGAATAGTAAAGTTTCTAAAACAACTCAAACTATTAGAATTAATCATATCCTTCAATTGTCACAATCTGAATTCATGTTAAATCATAACCATCATCAATGACATTAATAAAATTTCTGAAACCAGGCCAGATAAACTGTTACCAGGGGTGTTCTGATATGGTTTTAGATTAAATAAAAGACTATGGCTAATGATGATGTGTATTTTTGTTAGGTAGGTGTTATATTTTATTTTCTGGGATGATGTTCCAGAATAACAAAAATAAATGTTCTGACTTTGTTTTTAAAATATAGTTAATTTCAAATACTGTATATATTTCATTGATTTCTTCCAGCTGGATAATGTAAGATCACTTATAGATATATAAATTGAGATTGATTGATGGGGGGAGAGAGGGAGAGAGAGAGAGAGAGGGAGGGAGGGAGGGAAGGAGAGAGGGGGGAGAGAGATAACATTCTATATATTAAGAATAGATAAAATATCAACATGAACATTAGAGCAACTTTAAGGTTTTTTCCTCCATCCCTTTGAATAAATTAATGAGACAAATTATTATTTTAGACAGTCTTCAATCAAAAGAAAAATATGTACAACTCTGAATGATTTGGAGGGGAGACTCATATAGACATTTGAGGTGATAATACTTATGAGTAGTATTAAAATTGGTTCCTGTTTTTTATCCATGTCCATATCCATAACCATTTCCATATACATATAGCGTGTGTGTGTGTGTGTGTGTGTATGTGTGTGCCCTGCCAACCTAATTGTCCTAATTTTGAGTTCTGTCATTGTAGTGCCGTACCTATCCTAGCCACTTCTGGGTTAACTAGAAATATGAGAAACATTTCCTCCTTCCAATCGTTTACCAAATCAAAGTGTCCAGAGTCCAGCACACACAGAGTTTACCAGTGGATTCTGTCAGGAGCCACAGCTGGCCCATATCTTTGGAGTCCATACTTTGGAGTCTACATCTTTGGAATCAGAGTTTCAGATTAATGTTCATCCTTAAAGCAACTGATTATCCAGGCAATATATATAACTAATTTATTTATTAATTTACACTCCATCAAATGGTTTTGAAGGATGCAATGGAGAGAGGTCTTAGGTGCACACTTAGCAGAAGAACTCATACCTGCGCATTATATAGCAATGGCCCTGGGCTCAGGTCCTCAAATTTTGTTATCCCTTCACCTTCAGCCATTGTACTCATATAGCATCATATGAGTACATACATTTTTCCCTACTAGATAACTTATTTAAGAGACAGCAAATGTCATCACATCAGTAGGAGGAGGCACAGTGGGTAGAATGTAGTATTGCAGACTATTTCTGCTGGCTGCTGGCTGCCTGCAATTTGACAGTTCAATTCTCATGAGCTCAAGGTTGACTCAGCCTTCCATCCTTCCAAGGTGACTAAAATGAGGACCCAGATTGTTGAGGGAAATATGCGGACTCTGTAAACCGCTTAGAGAGGGCTGTAAAAGCACTGTGGAGTGGTATATAAGTCTGCTATTGTTATTGCTCTTGCTCTTGCTCTTGCTCTTGCTCTTGCTCTTGCTCTTGCTATTGCTATTGTGAAGAAGTCAGTAACGGGCCATTGTTTCAGATTAACGCCCCAGGGAATTTTGACAAGATCTTCTTTGTAACCATGAAGACTGATAGTCTTCTACATTTTGAAAGATACAAGACATTTAACAGGGGGCACCAATAGGTTGTTCAATATGTCATGATCTGGAGTTAACCATTCTGGAGTATCTAATCTTCATTGAGGAAGATGGCCTCATCCACATCAGACAGAATAAGAAGGAATTATAATGGCCCACTGCCTAGTTCAAGAGTGTTGAACTGTTTTTCTACATTTTAATCTTTAGAATCTGAAGAATAAGTTTGGAGACTAAAAACAATCAAACTTCCCTGAATTGTTCCTTTCTCGACTTTCAAATTTGGATTATTCTCCTGAGTCAAACAAAACTCTTTTCTCCAACAGCACACTTTTATGGCAATGCTCGTTCCCAATTCCCTTTCTAATTATTAAAATTATCATGATTATTTATTCTCCTTTGAACAAGGTTTATGGGATTTCCACCACCACAATTAGTTGCCAATCAATGTGACAACAGAGGGGATAGACAGCATGTAATAATCTGATTTGTAACAGCCTCCTATGATGAGATCAGAGTTTGGGGTGAAGCAGTCTGAAATTGCAGATAACTCTTCCAAATCTGGGAGCAAACTGGACTTTCTTCACTGTAATTGAGGTCTTCTGTGATCTCTGAGATTTAACACTTTGCCAAAGAAAGAACTATAGGAAGGATCTCCTGCAGTATACTGTATGTCAAATGTTGCTGTTGCTGCAAATACAGTTTTTTCTGCTTCAGCTTTTGTGTCAAATTCCCTGTGCCAATATGCTGATGAAATGTCCATTTAAGGTGATAATAGAAGAAAAGGAGTGGTTCCATTACTACAAGCCAGGAGACTACTGGATTACTGGAATAATGTCTGAAATCGTAGCTCTATTGTACCAATTTTCGTTCTCCAAGCCTCCAACCCACCAACTGAAAAGGTAATTGTCAGCATGTCCAAGGATTCTGGTGATTGATTTTACCTGCTCCAATGTCTTTTCTATGAATGATTTCATTTCTCCTATTCCTCACCTTGAGAAAGGCAAGTCATTATTGCTTCTCCCAATTTGCTTTAGAGGAAAGGCCCCTGGGGAACCTGATGATTTTGTAAAACCTGAGTTTGCAAAGTTTCTTCCACAAATCTCAGCCTCAACACTGGGCAACACTGAGCACTGCCAACACTGTCCCACAATGAATCTTGCCTGGATGGATTCTGCCTGCTTTCAGAATGATTACCTTGGGACTGTGGAGTCAGCAACTTATTGATTCATATTTATTTTATTTATTTATGAACAATAGTTAAGCAGTAACTCCCAATAAAGTGATTGAATGATACCTTAGAACAGAGTGAGATCTTTTGTATTTTCTCTCCACTGTTTCTTCCCCTTCCTTATATTTACTCTACAATTCCTACCACCCTCTCCACTCTTTCTTCCCACCCTTTAACACTTTTGCCACTTTTGTGGCTTCCCTGTTCCTTTTGGTTTAAAATAAAAGGGATACAAAATAAATGGGATAAAATTCAAGGAGGGGAGAGACTTTATGTGATAAGTTATTGTTTAGTCACAGAGGAATCACATTAACTGTAGTTAACTGTAGAATATAGGACAATAACTCTAAAGCCATGAATATTCTGCAGCAAATCTCTAGGTCTAAAAAAGTCTTGTTGAAGAGATATCCGTCTTCAGATAGGTAATATCTCTTGCTAATCCAGCCCTTGAATCCAGCTGTTAGTCATCTCCAGAGTGGTATAACAGGAAGAAATCATATAATATAATCACAATGTACACAATATACACTTGGTAGCATCTCTTATTAACGTTCTGGAGGCGTCGGAAGATACAGATCTTCTCCCAAGTATTGGGCTAGGATGGGGGTTGAGAGCTATGAGCATATGTAGTCTGGTGCCTGGGGGTTAAGGGTATGATTTTAATGACATTTTATGGATTGTTGTGAATTGATATGAGTGATATATTAACTTTGCAAATAGCTAAGTAAATAAAACAAATGCTTTGGCTTTACAAAAGTTTATTCTAAGCAGATTGAAAGTTACAATAGTAAGAAACCTTCACACTTTCTTTTTGAGTAAAAGAAGGTGTGGAGGTCTCTTACTATTGTAACCATTTTCCTTCCCTGGTTACGGAACTATAAGAATATTTTTCCTCATTTCCCTCCCCCACCAAGTCAAAATGTGGAGAAAATGATAGGCAGAATCAGTTCTGGTGATTTTGATAGGATTCCTTTGATCCTGACATAACAAGCTTGCTATCTCTCTCTGACATTTCTTTTGGCAAGAAGCTCCAAGTGGTGTCAATGGGACTGTTCTTCTCATAGAAATTTCAAAAATGTCTATCACCTGCAAAGTCCAAGTAAATTGAATAATTTAATTGAATAATGAGTATCTGATTATCTTTTTGGCATTGCACTTTATAAAGCTACAGTAAATATGACATGCTTTCATGAAAACCCAGACTAAAGATTGATTTATTTATTGGAATTTGTCAAACAAAAATGGGAACAAGAATAAGAGAATAAAAATACAATGACAGGGACGATAGGCACGCTAATGCACTTATGCACGCTCCCTCTACTGACCCCTTAAGTATGAAGTAAGGTCCACGGAAGTCAATTTGTGACTGAAACTGTGAAAACTTGTAGCTGAGAGAACTGAATCAGATAGAACATTCCAAAATTTGACAACTCTATTACAGAAATCATATTTTTTACAGTCAAGTTTAGAACGATTTACATGGAGTTTAAAGTGGTTGTTCACCGCATATTATTGCGATTAAAACAGAAAAGGTTATTTACAGGTAAAACATTACTACGTATAATTTTCTATGCAATGACTCTGACCACAAGCGACGCAGTTATAAGTTATCCAAACCGAGAACTTTGAGTCTACCAGCATAAGGAATTCTATTGTGTACAGAAGAGTGCAAGACTTTTCTCGTGAAGTACTTCTAAACCCGCTCCATTGTACTGATGTCAGATATATGGTGGGGATTCCAAATAGTTGAAGAATACTCTAAAATTGGTCTAGCATAAGTTTTATAAGCTCTAATTAGCAATACAATGTTTCCAGAAAAAAAGCTTCACAAAATTATGTTTACAACTCGTAATGCTTTTTTAGCAATGCTGTTAAAGTGAGCTTTGGAGCATAAATCATCAGAGATAAGTACACCTAGGTCCTTAACAAGGTGAGGGTCATCTGCTAGATCAATGCCACCATGCTTATACTTGACATTCTGATTACGTTTACCAATATGTAAGACAGAGCATTTATTAATCAAAATTTGAAGTTGCCAAATAGATGTCCATTCAGACACATATTCGAGATCACTTTGCAAAACAATAGAATTATCTGTAGAATTGATTAATTTTACGTAATTTGCAAAAGGAACGCAATTGCTTTTAAGTTGATCACATACATCGTTGATATAGAGCACAAAAAGGTGATGAAATTTCTCATGTTGCAGTGAGAACACCTATCACATTCTGCCCTTCTTGTTGGCTGTTCATGAAGTCAACCAGAATCCAAGGCTCTTATCCAACATCACTCTGGGCTACAACATCTATGAGAACTTTTTCAATGCAAGAATGACATATGAGGCCATGCTGGATGTGTTGTCTACAGGACAGGAGAATGTCCCAAACTACAGATGTGGAAGAAAAAAGAACCTGCTGGCGATTCTTGAGGAGGTGGATTATGAACTCTTTGATCATATTTCCAATGGCTTGAGCATCTATAAAATTCCACAGGTATAAAGCCAAATGAAATTAATTTCGTGTTGTAAATTGTTCAGATTTGCATGTGTGTGTATACGTGTGTGTGTGTGTGTGTGTGTGTGTGTGTGTACACACACAGCTTCTGGTGGTGATATCACTGTGCAGAGGAGTGAGGGAACAGGGCGCTGTTCCGAAAGCCTGAATTTTCTTGTAGGGGATCCTGAAAAGGCACGCTCGATCCCGGAGGGATTGACTGGAAAAAAGAGGGAAATCCAGAGACCTCGAGGCAACACGCAATTGCCTTGAAGGGACAGGAGAAACCTCTTAACTTTGATGTGAAAAAACCAGCCATTCTGGCTGGCCCAAACAGTGACTGCCATACAGAAGGAAGAAGAAGAGTGTAAAATAAGCTGGATTAGTGAGGGGGAAAAAAAGTGACCTGAAAGGAGGTAAAATCAGAAATAAGTCTTGAGAAGTAGCAATATTGAAGCTCAAAGCTGGTAAAGAGCGGTGATCGGGAGAGCGGGAGTAAAGGCCAGCTACGGAATGGAAACAGTGACAGTGACAGCGCAAAAATAAAGAGGTATAATGCAGAACTGAAATCTCCGAGAGGATTGGAAGTGGCTTTAAGCGGTGAATATATAAAGGATTTAAATACTTATTTTTTTGTTCTTATCTTGTGGATGAATTTTGATGAAATAGATTTGCAGACGCGGAGATATTTGAAATATTTGAAAACTTGGGGACTAAAACAAAGAAACAACAAAAAAATACATGGGCACGTTGAATCGCAGCAGCCATAGTTGATTGAATGGGAGGAGGAACTTAAAAGTATCGAGAATTTGAAGAATTTAGTAGATTTATCTGATAGAACACTAAGAGTATGATATTGAAACTTTAAAAAAAATGATTCTGGAAAATTTCAATCGGAGAAGGGGGGAAAATATAGAACATTATTGCTGGAGTTGCAGGCGAAGATGAACCACGGAGCTGAGGTTTGAGATTATGTAAGACTGTGGAGTGCTGGAAATAGCTTGTTAAAGTGTTAAATTGATAGAACACTAAACAAAGCACTTTTAAAAAAGAAATTGTTCAATATCTGGCAATATTGTAGGTAGATAATTATTGAAGAAATCCTCTAATTAATTAAGTAATTATATTATTATTGTATTATTAATATAGAGTGTATATTGATAAGAAGACACATTCTTGCTCTGTTTGGCTTTAGAAGTAGATATAAATTAATTGAAAGTAAGAGAGTAGGGGCTATTTAACATACTATATACTAATATATTATATTGAGATTTATATTCATATACATGGACGCGGAGAAGCCGGAAAAAAGCACCTAAAATGACATCATCCCCAGGCTCCTAATGTGCAGTGTCCCACACAGCACCGGTAGGAACCTACCACTCACTCACACACACACACACACACACACTCACACACACACATAAATACATGTATATATATACAATGTGTGTGTGTATACATACGTACAGTGGTGGGCTGCTACCGGTTTGGGCCGGTTCTGCACCTCAGCTGTTTTACTTATCGGGGCTGCCTTAGAAGGTAAACTGTAGAGCTTTGAATGTTGCACATGCACACAAAGCATGCACTCACAGAACCAGTTGTTAACCTGGTTGCAGCCCACCACTCTCTCTCTCTCTCTCTCTCTCTCTCTCTCTCTCTCTCTCTCTCTCTCTCTCTCTCTCTCTCTCTCTCTCTCTGTGTGTGTGTGTGTGTGTGTGTGTATAATATATCCCCTTCAACTATCACTGCCTTGTCGTGGCGAAGGGGCTTGTCTGGCTCAATGAAACTATGAGCTATGCTGTGCAGGGCCACCCAAGATGGACAGGTCATAGCAGAGAGCTCTGACAAAACATGATCCACTGGAGAAGAAAATGGCAACCCACGCAAGTATCTTTGCCATGAAAACCCCATGGACAGTACCAAAAGGCAAAATGATATGACCCTGGAAGATGAGCCCCTCAGGTCAGAAGATGTCCAATATGCTCCTGGGGAAGAGCAGAGGGCTAGTATTAGTAGTGCCAGAAAGAGTGAAGTGACTGGGCTAAAGCCGAAAGGATGCTCAGCTGTGGATGTATCTGGTGGTGAAAGGAAAGTCAGATGCTGTAAAGATCTATACTCCATAAGAACCTGGAATGTAAGATCCATGAATCAAGGCAAACTGGATGTGGTCAAACATGAAATGACAAGACTGAACATCGACAAATTAGAAATCAGCAAACTAAAATGGACAGGAATGGGTGAATTTAATTCAGATGACCATCAGGTATACTACTGTGGGCAAGAATCTCTCAGAAGAAATGGAGTAGCCTTCATAGTCAATAAATGTGTAGGAAAAGCAGTACTGGGATACAATCCCCAAAATGACAGAATGATCTCAATTTGAATTCAAGGCAAACCATTCAACATCACAGTAGTCGAAGTCTATGCCCCAACCACTGGTGCTGAAGAGGCTGAAGTTGACCAGTTCTATGAAGCCCTACAGCACGTTCTAGAATTAACACCAAAAAATGATGTCCTTATCATCATGGGGGATTGGAATTCTAAAGTAGGAAGCCAAAAGATAACTGGAATAATAGGCAAGTTTGGCCTTGGAGTACAAAATGAAGCAGGGCACAGGCTGGTAGAATTTTGTCAAGAGAATACAATGGTCATATCCCTGATGAATATACAGTAGAGGTGACAAATAGATTTAAGGAATTAGATCTGATAGACAGAGTGCCTGAAGAATTATGGATGGAGGTTCACAACATTGTACAAGAGGTAGAAACTAAAACCATCCCAAAGAAAAGGAAATGCAAGAAAGCAAAATGGCTTTCTGAGGAAGCTTTATAAATAGCTGAGGAAAGAAGGGAAGCAAAAGACGAGGGAGAAAGAGAAAGATACACCCAAATGAATGCAGAATTCCCAAGAATAGATAGAAGGTTTATTTATTTATTTATTTATTTATTTATTTATTTATTTATTTATTTATTTATTTATTTATTTATTTATTTATTTATTTATTTATTTATTTATTTATTTATTTATTTATTTATTTATTTATTTATTTATTTTGTGAGATTTATATACCGTCTCACAGTGCAAGCACTCTCTAAGCGGTTTAAACAAGTAAGCAATGTATTTTTATATTGGCCCCAACAATCTGGGTCCTCATTTTACCTACCTCGGAAGGATAGAAGGCTGAGTCAACCTTGAGCCAGTGAGATTTGAACCGCTGACCTGCGGATCACAGTCAGCTAAAGTGACCTGCAGTACTGCCTCTAACCGCTGCGCCACCTCGGCTCATCAAGATAAGAGAGAGATAAGAATGCCTTCTTAAATGAACAGTGCAAAGAAATAGGAGAAAACAATAGAATAGGGAGGACCAGAGATCTCTTCAAGAAAATTGGAGATATGAAGGGAATGTTTCAAAGATGGGCATGGTAAAGTACCAAATTGGCAGGGACTTAACAGAGGCAGAAGAGATTAAGAAGAGATGGCAAAATTACATGGAAGAACTATACAAGAATGGGCTTAACGTCCCTGATAACCAATTTGTCTACCCAATAGACAAATTAAAAACAATATTAGAATCATTTTGGATACTTTGGAATATTATGACACCCACATTGAGAAACAATTGGCGTTAGTATTTGTAGACCTGCAAAAAGCCTTCGACAGCTTAGATTGGAAATTTTTAATAAAACAGTTAGTAAAAATGAAATTTGGAGAAAAATTTGTGAACCTAGTAACAGCAATATACAAGGACCAACATGCAAAAATTCTAATAAATAATGATCTGACTGAAAAAATAATCATAGGGAAAGGAGTCCGACAGGGCTGTCCTCTAGCCCCACTGCTATTTATAACAACATTGGAAGTACTCTTGAGTCTGGTAAGAAATAGTAGTGCAATAAAATTAAGAAGGAAGAATATAAAGTCCAAGCGTTCGC
Organism: Diadophis punctatus similis; assembly: GCA_023053685.1. Classification (NCBI taxonomy): domain Eukaryota; kingdom Metazoa; phylum Chordata; class Lepidosauria; order Squamata; family Dipsadidae; genus Diadophis; species Diadophis punctatus. Next base: position 2,313,012 of record JALIGW010000067.1, read on the forward strand.
GGACGATATGACGTATATCTTGGAAGACCCATTAGAATCAGGAATGGCCTTGCTGGAAGAATTAGAAAAATATGGAAATGTAACAGGATTAAAAATAAATAAGGATAAAACAAAAATAATAACTAAAACCCTTACAGAAGAACAAAATAGAGCTCTAGAAACAAGATTGGGAATCAAGACGGTTAAAAAAATTAAATATCTAGGATTGTGGCTAACAGCAAAGTGTAGTTCTATAAAAGAAGACAACTATACAAAACTAACACAAAAATTTAGTAAGGATTTAGAAAGTTGGTCCAAACTACAATTATCTTTTTAGGGAAGATAGCGGCTATCAAAATGACGGTCCTCCCAAAAGTGTTATTCCTCTTCCAAGTAGCACCAATTAGATTAAGGAGAAATTATTTCTTGGAACTAAACAATATAATCAGGAGATTCATTTGGGCCAAAAAGAAAGCCAGGATTAAAACTAGTTCATTGTACGACAAGAAGCAGAGGGGCGGTCTTGGACTTCCGGACTGGGAGAGTTACTATTTAGCAGCGACACTCAGCTGGATAAAAGAGTGGGTAATATTAAGAAATAATAGAACCCTAACCTTAGAAGGTTTCGACTTACAGGCATTTCTATGGGACGGAAAGCAGAAGGCACATGCCTACTTCCAGAGGCACTATATAAGAGGGTCCCTAATTGACGTCTGGCTTAAAATAAAGAAAGCGCACTATCCTAAAATCCCTAAATGGCTCTCCACCACTGAAGCCATTATTTACCCTAACCTACTAAACAATAAAAAAATCTTCACATATAAACAAATTCTAGATGACCACGACAATATTTGATCAAGGCAGGAACTTAGAACACTTGGAATTGAACTAGAACTGGTGGCACTATTTACAAATTAGTACGAGGTACACTAAGGATGCGATACAACCTGGCTTTCAAAATGAACATGCTCTAGATAAAATTCTACTAGGACCAGATAGAAAAATAATCTCTCGGCTTTATGATTTTATGATAGAATATAAACTCTTTGAAGAAGTAGTGAAAGGAAACATGATAGCATGGGCACAAAACTTTGGTGATTCAATAACACTTTCAGAATGGGATAAAGTTTGGGAATTAAATTATAAACTTACATTAGCGGCCTCATACAAAGAAAATGTATACAAAATGTTCTACCGCTGGCACGTCCCCCCTGCCCGACTGGCAAAAATGTTCCCAACAACCTCCCCAAAATGTTGGAAGTGTAAAAAGGAGAGAGAAACATACTATCACCAATGGTGGACTTGCCCTAAAGCCAGAACTTTCTGGAACAAAATTAGAGCTTGGCTGGAAGAAATATTACAGAGAGAAATTGCACTAAAACCTGAATTCTTGTTATTAGGGATACTCTGCACAAGATACCCAAAAGAAGAAAGATAATTAATCTTACACATAATCACAGCAGCTAGATTAACATACGCTCAAAATTGGAAATTAGAACACACCCCCACTGCCTCGATGGTCATCAGAAAAATACTGGAGTGCGCAGAAATGTGCAAATTAACAATGCAGATACACGGAAAAGATGACACGGACTTCTACCAAATATGGAATAAGGTATATAATTGGATCAATCAAAACCCAAAATTAAAAATTTGGCAGATGAATTGAGATATATTTAAAATTACTTTCTTTTATAAGTTGTAATTAAATAAATTAACTTATGGAAGATAACCACCGATACCTACGATATGGAACATATTTAAAATGTATATATAGATTTTGATACAAAACAAATATTTCAATAATGCTGTTAAAAGCACTGGATTATTCTGTAATGTTGCGGGTAAATACATGTACTCGTTTGTGTTACGTGTGTTTTGTCTCTGTGTCGTTGTGTGCTGTTTGTGTCCTTTTTTATTGTAAAAATCAATAAAGATTTTTTTTTAAAAAAAGAAGAGATGGCAAAATTACATGGAAGAACTATACAAGAATGGGCTTAACGTCCCTGATAACCACGATGGGGTGGTAACTGACCTCAAGCCAGACATCCAGGAATATGAAGTAAAATGGGCCTTAGGAAGTCAACAAAGCTAGTGGAGGTGACAGTATTCCAGCTGAGCTATTCAAAATCTTAAAAGTCGATGCAGTAAAAGTGCTACACTCAATTTGCCAGCAAATTTGGAAAACTCAACAGTGGTCACAAGATTGGAAAAGGTCAGTTTACATTCCAATTCCAAGGAAGGGCAATGCCAAAGAATGTTCAAACTACCGCACCATTGCACGCATTTCACATGCTAGCAAAGTTATGCTCAAAATCCTACAAGCTAGGCTCCAGCAGTATGTGGACTGAGAGCTAGCAGGATTTCAAAGAGGCAGAGGAACTAGAGATCAAATTGCCAACATACTCTGGATCATGCAGAAAGCTAGGGAGTTCCAGAAAAACATCTACTTCTGCTTCATGGACTATGCTAAAACCTTTGAATGTGTAGATCACAACAAATTGTGGTAAGTTCTTAAAAAGATGGGAGTACCAGACCATCTTATTTGTCTCTTAAGAAACCTATATGTGGGTCAAGAAGCAACAATGAGAACTGGACACGGAACCCACTGATTGGTTCAATATTGAGAAAGGAGTTTGGCAAGGCTGTATACTGTCGCCCTGCCTATTTAAACACATCATGAGAAAGGCAGGGCTAGATGAATCACAAGTTGGAATTAAGGAATTAAGATTGCCAGGAGAAATATCAACAACCTCAGATTTGCAGATGTTACCACTCTAATGGCAAAAAGTGAAGAGGATCTAAAGAGCCTCTTGATGCGGGTGAAGAAGGAGAGTGCAAAAGTTGGCTTGAAACTCATCATTAAGAAATGGTATTGGGTCTCCTGCTTAAGCAGGGGGTTGGACTAGGGCAGGTGTGTCACTCAATTTCATTGATGGCAGCAACAGGGTTGTGTTTGACCTTGGGGGAAGGCGTGGCCAAGTTGGGCATGGCCAGCATGACATCACTTGCGTCAGGGGCACCTGTGGTGTCTCCATTGCTCTGCCAGGGTAAAGGCACCCTGAGCTCCATTTTTGGCTGGGACAGCCTCCTGCAGCCCTCTGCCAGCCAAAATGGAGCTTGGGAGGGCCATGCATGGCCATGCACATGTGTCGGCCTTTTGCTATTTCCAGGGTGGCCCCGTGGGCAGATCTAAGCACCCCAGGCCTTGAGTTTGATACCCCTGGACTAGAGTCTCCTGCTTGAGCAGGTGGTTGGACTAGAAGACTTTCCAGCTCTATTCTGATTGACTAATTGACTGAGTGGATGGGTGACCCACACATTTATAATTTGAGCAGAAGGGTGTGCTCTATGAGGACCACCAATGAATATTACCCACAGATAATTCAGAGCTCCCTGGTTTCAAAGGGAGCATACAAGACAACAGGACAGAACATCAAGGGAACTAGCAAAATTCATGCAGTTATCGTTTGAAACATCTCTCAGCAGTGGGGAAAGGCCCTTAGATTTACCATCTGACTTTTATCATTAAAACTGGCACAAACTACCAATACCTTCTCTTTTATCTTAGATCAACTATAGTGTCATCAACCAGATGGCTGAGCAAAATCATCGTTTTCCTTTTTCATATCGGATGACCCCAAACCAAGAACCTCCTTACTCAGCAATTGTCAAGCTGCTCCTGCAGTTCCAATGGACGTGGATTGGCCTCCTTTCTCAGGACAATGAAAGAGGAGAAAAATTCAAAAGACGCTTGGAAGTTCTCGCCCTGAAAAATGGGATTTGCATTGTCCTCTCAGGAACGGTCCCAGAAGCAAATATGAAGACAAGTGCTGGAGAAACTCTCATGCAAGAAAAAAGGGAAATGTTCCGTTCTCTTATCAAGAGTCAAATAAAAATTATAGTATGCCAACTAGATTCTCAGGCTTCAGGAATGTTAGCAGTAATAATACAAAACATTGATATGACTAATAAATCCATTGTGGGAAGAGTGTGGATTGCAACAACTTTGACAGCTTTAGGTGTAGGTATTTTTGACCTTTTGGTTGATCTTCAAAATAAATATGCTTTGTTTTCCTTCCTCATCCAGACAAAGAGAAGGACTCAGTATTATGACTTTAATTCTTATGCATCTTTGCTCCTATTGTATGGAAAGGAAGCATTCCAATGTTCTTATTCAAGTCCTGTGTTATCTAAGAAAGTTTGGAAAAAATGCAGAGAAAAGGAGAACTGGGAATTCCCACCCCATGATGTTATTGTAAGAATCCTGTCTCAGGATTCCTCCCGAATTTCCCAAATAATTCAAATTGTGGCCTGGGTCCTCAGTGCTGCCTCTTCCTCCCAATGGAGTAAGAGGAGAATGCAAGTTGGAGACCATCAACCACCCCAGATTGTACAGCCATGGCAGGTAAGTCTTCTCCTTTGAGGTTCCATTGATTCTCCCCTTCCAATTCCTCAATTTTAAATTAGTTGTAGAAAGGGGTGAGATCTTCCAAGAGCAGTTGCCCAATTTGTGGTACTTGAGAGTGAGTGTCAACTCTGAAGCTGACCTGACTTGACCTGACCTGACCATTTTGATGCTTCGGTGTTGCCTCATTAGTGCTGAGAGATAGGGAGGGGGGAATAGAGATAGCTGGGGTTTTCAAAATATTTTCTCCTGGGAAACCAAGGACATTCCCACCGAGGGCCAGAGGGAGGATGAGTGAAGTCACCAGGCAACTGGATGACACCTTGATTGGACCACGTGAATGATTGTTTGGAAAGGGGAGGAAAACTTTTATTTTTAATTTGGTGAAAACTGCGGGAACATTTAGAGTCCATTTTCACCAACCTATGCCTATATGATATGTCGAATAAAACTGATATTTGAGGATCCTGCTTGGCTCAGAGTCCTGTTTGCTATGGGCGTATTACTTGGAACCCTGACATTAAACTGACTATAAATGTACATAGGACCTTTCCCCATAGTGAAAGTGATCAACCTTGTTACAGTACAACATAGACTCCCTTGCTTTTTAGGGAAAGTGCATCTGGTTTTTCACAGCAGCTTGTTAAACCGGCGGTAGGCTTCCAGATCAGGCCCAGGAGTGAAATGCTCCTGGTTTGGACCGGATCAGGTGGACCAGTAGCAATGGTTGCCTGTGGTTCACCAAGCCATCAGCGATGGCTGGCTGGCCATGCCCCCATACCGGTCCAGCGCTCGCCGCTCACTTGCCCTGCAAGCAGATGTCCCAGCACTGCACATGCGGTAGGACATGAGTCCACACTGGAAGAGGGCTGTGGGAAATGCAGTGTGCATATTCAGCAGCCCCGGGACATCCACCTGCCTTTTCTCGCCTTTTGGGCATGGTGCACTCTGCTTCCACTCTCAGACTCAGCCCCATTACAGCAGCAGCAGCAACAGAAGGTAAGGCGATGATGGGGGGTTAGGAGGAAGACCCATTGTGCCTCGGGTCCCAAAGGGCAGGGTGTGCTCTTCCCTGGGCTCTCTGCCATCCCAGAATTGCACTGTGCCATGGAATTTTCCTGCGTGGCCGTGGTGAGGGCAGAGCTGCCTAGTGAGGCTTTGTGTGAGTGTGGGTCAGTGTGGAGCTTTGAAGGTGGGAAGGGCTCCAGATGCTTTCCTGCCATCCACGTGGCCAGCTTGCAAAGGAAGGCAAGTGGAAGGCCACATGGAATGCAGGAAAGCATGTCGGGGTGGCGCAGCCCTGTCTTCTTGGAAGTTGCCAACGCCCACTTGCCTTCTGGCATCTAGCCTGTGATGGGAGAAGCACTGCTTCTGGCCAGGCCCGGCCAGTGCGTGGGTGAATGGTCCTTGGGAGAGATGCAGCTGCTGTGTTGGGGCTAAGAGGGGAGGCGGCAGGAGAAGGAAGAAAGCGAACTGAGCATGCGGGGCTCAGCTTTGCTGCTGAGCATGTGGGGTGCCCGCCCTGGCTCTCGGGCTGCTTCCCACTGCCATGCAAAGTTTGGCATGCCAGACCACCCAGTGGGCAAGTCAGCGGCGCTGGCCGAAACGGCGCAGCTCTGACTGTGCCACGGGCGCCACCTGCGGCAAGGCCCTGGCTTGGGCCTCTACGAGTACCTGCCGGTCGCCCACGGCTGCATGGCTTTCGCTGCTCACCTCCATGTGGACTTTAGATTTTAGATTTAGATTTATTATTAGAGTTGGAAGGAACCTTGTAGGTCATCTAGTCCAACCCCCTTCTCAAGCAGGAGTTCCTACACCATTTGAGAAGATGGCAGTCCAGTCTCCCCTTGAAGGTCGCAAGTGTTCGGGCTCTCACAACCTCTGCTGGCAAGCTGTTCCACTGGTTGATCGCTCTCACCGTCAGAAAGTTTCTCCTCACTTCCAGGTTGAACCTCTCTATGGTCAGCTTCCATCCATTATTCCTTGTTTGGCTTTCTGGTGCCATAGAGAACAGCCTGACCCCCTCCTCTCTGTGACATCCCCTCAAGTATTGGAATATTGCTTATCATGTCATCCCTGGTCCTTCTCTTCGCCAGAGTGTCCAAGCTCAGTTCCTGCAACCGCTCTTTGTATGTTTTATTTTCCAGACCCTTTATCATCCTGGTTGCTCTCTTCTGCACTTTCTCTAGAGTTTCAATGTCTTTTTTGTAGTGTGGTGACCAAAACTGGATGCAGTACTCTAGGTGTGGTCTGACCAAGGCTTTATAGAGTGGTACTAGTACCTCTCTGGTCCTTGATTGTATCCCTCTATTTATGTAGCTCAGGACTGTGTTGGCCTTTTTGGCTGCTGCTGCACACTGCTGGCTCATATTTAGTTGGCTGTCTACCAAGACTCCAAGATCCCTCTCGCAATCGCTGCTATTGAGTGTGGTTTCGCCCAGTTTGTATGTGTATTTTTGATTCTTCTTACCTAGGTGTAGAATTTAACTTTTCTCCATGTTAAATTTCATTTTGTTGGTTTGGGCCCAGTGTTCGAGTCTGTCGAGGTCCCTCTGGATTTTGAGTCTGTCCTCTGGGGTGTTTGCTACTCCCGCCAGCTTGGTGTCATCTGCAAATTTGGTTAGTTCTCCTGCTAGTCCCTCATCTAGGTCAGCAGCAACAGGGACAGCAGCCTGGGTGTTCCCATTAGCACCGGTTGCCTGGCTTCGCTGAAATGCCTCCAACCACTGCCTCCATATCCTCGCTGTCTCCAAACTAGATCCAGAGCACACTTCTCTGCACTGCCTCCCGGGGCAGGCAGGCTGGACTCTGAGGAGGCAGGGAAGGAAGAGAAAGGCGGGAGGGGGGAGAGCGAGAAAGTTGGCCACCAACCAGACAGGGCTCCCAGTGGGAGGAGGGAAATGTCTTGGGAGGCTGCGCTGAGAGAAAGAAAGAAAAACCTATGACCACAATTGAACCCAACATTTGGGTTGCTAAGCAAGAGCGTTGTTAAGAGAGTTTAACCACATTTTACAAGTTGGACACGCCCACCCGGTCACCTGACCAAGCCACACCGATCTGAAGCCACGCCCACCTGTCATCCAAACCACATCCACAAAATAAGCCACGCCCACAGAACTGGTAGGGAAAGTTTTCACATTTCACCTCTGATGAGGCCGGTAGATCGGGCAGCTCCAAAACCAATAGTGGTGCAAGGAGAAATACATTATGTGGTAAAGAAAATTCTAGAAAACCATGGGAACATTTAGAGTCAGTTTTCACCAGCCTATGCCTATATGATATGTCCAATAAAACTGATATTTGAGGAACCTGCTTGCCTCAGAGTCCTGTTTGCTATGGGCGTATTACTTGGAACCCTGACAGTGAGTTAGAGAGGACAGAGAAACATCTTCCAAAATTAAACAACCTGTGCTAGTTTGGGATGCTTTTGTGACAGAAATAGCTCTATGGTGACAACACAATTTTCAAAATTAAACAAGCATCAGAATATTCCAACAATCCTCAACCCTTTATTGTGATCACAAAGTGATCTAGTCTCCAAGCTAAGGAGTTCAGCTGGATTGTTTGTTCTGGATTAAAATCGGACTTTGCTGGCTAAAGGTTTCTAACATAGCAACAAGATATAAATCAAAGCATCTTCTGGGAGCAACAAAAGGTTCATCCACACATCTCCTGAACTAATGGATATGCTTCCATAGCTATTCTTTGAAAGAGATATCATCACTATGCAATTTTTTTTACATTGCTAGCTCAAAGTTAAACTCCACTAACTTCATCTTGATCAGGATTGATGGTAAAATTTTATTCTCACTCTTCTCCCATTACAAGTTTTCCCATATCTGCAAATGGTCTTGTCTCAGATGGACTGCTCTGGGTTCGTCTGGGTTTGGGTGATCCTCTAGCGAAGATTCTGTGTGGTTCGGGCAACCCCACAAATCCCACTCCTGATTGGCCCTGCCCTACCCAACCTGCCCAACCCACCCCACACCACCCCTCCCACCCCACCCTGTCCCTCCGACCCCAACCCTCCGACCCCAACACGCCCCTCCCAGGAGTCTCCATGCAGCCTGTTTTGGATGTCAGGTAAGTGCAGGGTCAGCATGGAGGCTCGGGGAGGGTGGAAAACAGGCGTCGCGGAGGCTCTGGAAGGCTGGAAACAAGCCCATTTCTGGCCTCCAGAGAGCCTCCGGAGCCCAAGGATGGCAAAAACACCCACCCCTCCACCATGGTGCAGGTAGCTGACTAGGCCATGCCCACCATGGCCATGCGCACCCAGCAACCGGACAGAGAAAACTTTGCTAAAATTTTTGAAGCCCACCCCTGGCTAAGTCAATATCCTTCGGACTGTAGTGGGGATTTGAAGAGGTTGTATTATTAGGAGTACCTCCAATCCAGAATAATAGCAGGAAAAACACTGAATAAAGGCTCAAATTGTCATGTTTTTTTCTATGTTTTTATGCAGCTTCATAAGTTCCTTAGAAACTTCCAACATCACAATATTTCTAGAGATGGGACTTCTTTTGATGAAAATGGAGTTCCTGTTGGTGACTTTGATATCATGCACTGGACATCTGTTTGGAACAAATCATATGCCGGGGTGAAAGTTGGGAGTGTAGAAAGACAAGCCTCCTCGGAAGTCAAGATTTCTGTCAATCAAAGTGCCATCCAATGGCCAACTTTATTTAACAAAGTAATTGAGGCTGCTTGGATTTTGCTCTTCTATTTATCTCCATGTGTGGAAATGTTTATGCTTAGAAATAATTCTTATTGAGGCCAATTGACATAACTCCCAAATAAGAGAATTTAAAGTCTCATTAATTTATTAGATATCCTTTTACTTTAGAGGTTTTACAATAATCTATCACACACTGGAACCTGCTGCATTGTATTGCGGGATTTGCAATCTACATTATTAAACTGGAATATGTTGCCACAATTTATAAATTATCTTGTTTTCAGTAAGAGAAAATCCAGAATGTCTATGGAGATTCTCAGTCATTCAGGTCATGGTTGTGCCAAAGGTGCTTTTCAAAAGGAAACCCGGACTTTGTCTACCCTTGAAGATGTTTCGCTTCTTATCCAAGAAGCTTCTTCAGTTCTGACTGAATGGTGGAGGATGGAAAGATTTGGAACTGCTGAAAAGACTGTGTTGTAAACAGGATATAGATTCAGCAATTGAAAAAGGCTCCACACCCATTTGCACTATTCAGGTGACCCTGAGGACACAGATAAATTCCAAGTGGCCTCAACAACTTTCAGAAAGACTGCTAACGACCAGATGACTGCAAGGAATATAAATCCTTCCATATTCCTCCATTCAATCAGAACTGAAGAAGCTTCTGGATGAGAAGCGAAACGTCTTCAAGGGAAAACAAAGATCAGTTGTCTTTTGAAAAAGCACCTTTGGGAGAAAATCGAGAATATGAAGTGTTTAGTCCACTGAATTGCATAAGAGAAAGGTATCACTAAGAATGTGGTGAGGGAAATGAGGGCAGCTAAAAAGTAATTTGTATATGATGATATAATGATCAGTTGTAGGAGGGAAAGATAGGTACTCTAGAGAAAGGTAGATGTTGAAGGTTTCCTGAGAAAGCAAAGATGGAGAAAAATATATATGAATTATAGCATTCTCATACATGCCCTAAGGAGAAACACCTTTTGCAATGGAACTACTTTCCTTTGGAAAGAAAAATAAGGCAATGAGTCTGTTTTGGGATCTACAATGGAGACTGATAGAGAAAGAGAATGACCTTTCATTTGCCCCTTCCAAGCAGAGTAATTAAAGTTCATGCCACTACTCCTTGACTCATTTTGCTCAATGTGCTCCTGAGCTTCTGGAAGCCAGTTGATTTCAGTAAATCCTTCTAATTCCTATATTGCCCTGACTAATCTTTCTGTTTATGCTTAGATGGTGCCTTATTCAAGATGTACAGAAAGTTGCTCCCCAGGTTATGCCAAGCTTGTGAGAGAGGGAGCCCCAGTTTGCTGCTACGACTGTTCTCTGTGTGGGGAAGGAACATTCTCTGGGAAAGAAGGTACAGTGGGTGGCTCCAAAAACAACAAAAAATCAGGATACAATCATTATTCTCTATTGGTTTTGGGGGGTATTTGATCAAGAAGCTAGTAAAACATGACATTTCTTGAAGGCATCCACAAACTTTTGAAAGATTGGGCACTATCACCAAATTTTGTATGATGATGGGAGCATTACGATAAATAATGAAAGGTTGCTGCTTTCTATTGAGTTTTTACTTTCTTGCTTGGTTTTGGGAAAGAGGACAAGTTTTGAGAGCTGATAATCACATTCATCTTCAGCCTTTAAAAAGAGTGTTGATTGTTTTAACTAATGTTGTGTCATATGAATATCCCTGGGCAGAAATATTATATTATTCCTTGAAAATGAAGTAATGGATTTCTGATGCGGTTTTCATGCTCCTACAGCTGCAGAAACAGATACATGCTAACCATTTTTTTCTCAGATGCAGTCCATTGTGAAAAGTGTCCAGATGACCAGTATTCCAATAAGAAGCGAGATCAGTGTGTCCCCAAAAGCATAAGCTTCTTATCCTATGAAGAATTGTTGGGACTCATCCTGGCTTTCTTTGCCATTGCTTTGTCCCTAACCACCGCCTTCATTCTGGGAATCTTCATTAAATACCGAGACACTCCCATAGTCAAAGCCAATAACTGTGAAGTCACCTACATCCTCCTGGTTTCACTCCTGTTTTCTTTCTTGACCTCCCTTTTATTCATCGGTCGCCCTGTGAAAATGACCTGTCTCCTTCGACAAACCATTTTCAGTATTGTTTTCTCAGTTGCTGTGTCTTCCTTGCTGGCCAAGACTGTAATGGTGGTGGTGGCCTTTCTGGCCACAAAGCCAGGCAGCAGCATGAGGAAATGGCTGGGGAAGAGTCTGGCCAACTCTATTGTTTTATCCTGCTCTGGTATTCAAGTAGGCATCTGTATGATATGGCTGGGAATCTTTCCCCCATTCCTAGATTCTGACTTTCATTCCCAACCAGAACATATCCTGCTGCAGTGCAATGAAGGCTCTGTCACCATGTTCTACTCTGCTCTTGGCTACATGGGTCTTTTGGCTGCCATCTGTTTCTTGGTGGCATTTCTGGCTCGAAATCTGCCAGGGGCTTTCAATGAAGCCAAACTGATCACCTTCAGCATGTTGGTTTTTTGTAGTGTTTGGATCTCCTTTGTTCCCACATATCTGAGCACCAAGGGGAAATACATGGTAGCTGTGCAGATCTTCTCCATCCTGGCCTCCGGCCTGGGTTTACTAGGCTGCATCTTTATCCCCAAATGCTACATTATTATCCTGAGACCTGCAATGAACACCAAAGAACATCTGATGCTAAAAAACCTTTAAGGTTCCTTATGTTGGTGTTTATTTTTCTACAGTTTACATGCAGTATAAAACCACATACTTTGAAGTAACGTTTTATGTATTGTAGCTTATCTTTCTTCATTCCATGTGAATAATTGAGTAGTAAAGTTGCTAAAACTACTCCAACTATTTAAATAATTGTATCCTTCAATTGTCATAATCTGAATTCATATTCAATTATAACCATAATCAAGGACATTAATAAAATTTCTGAAACCAGGCCAGATAAACTGTTACCAGGGGTATTCTGATATGGTTTTAGACTAAATTAAAGACTATGGCTAATGATGATAGTTTTTGTTACTATATAGGTTGGTGTTATATTTTATTTTCTGAGGTGATGTTCTGACTTTGTTTTTAAAAATAGTTAATTTCAAATACTGTATATATTTGATCACTTTTGGTTGGATAATGTAAGATCACTTATAGATAGATAAATGAGATAGATAGATGGGGGAGAGAGAGAGACAGAGAGACAGATAACATTATATATATTAATAATAGATAAAATGTCAACATGAACATTGGAGCAGCTTTAATTCCCCCCCATCCCTTTGAATAAATCAGTGAGAGACACATTATTATTTTGACAGTCCTCAATCAAAAGAAAAATATATATAACTCTGAATGATTTGGGGGAAATTATGTAGACATGATATGACAATGAAGAAGCAAAATCTCGCTGAAATCTTGCAAGGAGATGTGCGTGCTCGCGAGATTTCAGCAAGATTTTGCTTCTGCGCATGCACAGAAGCAAACTTGTGCGAGGGGGTGCACATAGCAAGCACGCGCGTGCACAAAACATGGAGATGTGCGCGCAGCGCACCGGTATTGGTAAGTGAGCAACCCGCCCCTGCCATACCCACAATGCTGTCCCTATCCCCAATGCTACCACCAGCCCATCCCTAATGCTACTGCCACCATTCCCCTCGTGCCATCCTGCCCATCCTGACCTCTCTGCCAACACCACACTGACACCCTGGTCCCATCAACATCCTGCTCCCAATGCTGCCAATGCCCTGCCCCCACGCCAACACTGATGCTGCAGACATTGCAGGCCAGACTAGGACCACCCGTAGGCCCTAAAATGCCCAGGTTCTGACCAAATGTCATTATGTTCCCACAGTCTAAGTAAGACTAGCCCCTTTTAACTTCCATTGACCTTATCTGGTGGCAACGACTTTTCTCCATGAATGGAAGGAATAATCTCTACCAGGGGCGGGTTCCTAATTTTTTTACTAGCACTGTGGGTGTGGCTTATTTTGTGGGTGTGGCTTGTCAGCCCTATGACTGGGTTGGCGTGGGCCTCGGGAGCTTCGCAGTGGCCGGAGAAGTGGGGGAGCATTGCCCACCTGCAACACAGCCCCCCCTGCAGCGGGAGCTGCAAGACCGCGGTAGCAGTTCTTCTAGGAGGCTCCGTCCGGCCTGAATGCTTCTCCCCATTCGATGATATCTAGGCTCCTGCTGCCCGTTCCCCCTCCCCTCAGCAGCTCGAGAAGCCTCGAACGTGCAAAAATGCCTGTGATCATCACCACGTGTTCGTGGCTTCTCGGACTGCTGAAGGGAGGGGAATGGAGATAACTCCTGCCGCCCGTTCTTTCAGCGCTCCCTCAGCTATCCTCCCCTGCTTGGACTCACTGTGGGGTAGGAAGGCAGCGCATGCGCAGTGCCGGAAGCTCGGCTTCTGGGCATGCGCAGAAGAAAATTTAAAAAAAATTTTTTAAAAAAAAACAATGGCGGCGCCCAGGCACCGGAAACCGACTGCACCAGTATTGTGACGGCACCAACGGGCCGCTACCGGTACTATAGAGTGGACCGCACTGGTAGGAACCACCACTGATCTCTACCCATGAAGGTAGGTGGCTAAGGAGCAATGAAAGGATACTATTCAAATCCATATCACGTCCGATCCTGTTTAACCTCCAAGGCTGTCATAGACTTCCATGTTCTGAGGGAACTTACATTGCTATTAATTTGCCCATTTTTTTCTCCCACAAAGTGCCCTAGAAGCCAGATATTTGTTTTGGAAATGTATATAGCCATTCCTGAACACAGGAATCAGATCTTTGCAGTGATTAGTGCAGCAGAAAACTCAATCAATCACTTAAGAAAAGACCAGGCAGTGTGACAATGAGACAACCTTTAAAATAAATCTTTAAGGTTATATCTATACTGTTGCGGAACAGGAAGTGATTCCACCCCAGAGGAGTAAGATAAGCCTTTTTATTATCTGTACAGATAAGGTTCAGACATTTGAAATTCTGAGCTGAACGATTTTCTATCAGAAAAGCAAGATATTTAAATCCTTTTTCCACAGTTACAAAATACATAAAGGGTTGGCTTTACATTATAGATCAGCCTTTTACCGTAATAAGGAGTTACACCTCTTTCCTTTTGACACGTATGATATGGGGAAAGCCTAGCAACTTCCTCTTTGTGTTTTTCCAGAGCAAAAGACTTTTTACTTCTTTAATTATCAGTGCTAGAAAGAGCCCCTTACAGATCATCTAGTCCAACCCCGTTTATAGCCTATTGTTTCACTTAATGACTATACTTTATTTTACATCCTGCTTCAATACCACACTACAAAATTGTGGGATTTGTGGGTTGTTTGGGTTTCTCAGATGCAGCCCATTGTGAAAAGTGTCCAGATGTTCAGTATTCCCAATAAGAAGCAAAATCAATGTTTCCCTAAAGTTATAATTTTCTTATGTTATAAAGAAATTCTGGGTATCATCCTGACTCTCTTTGTCATTGCTTTATCCATAACCAAAACTACTGCCTTTATTCTGGGAATCTTCATTAAATACTGAGAAACTCACATAGACAAAGTCAACAATCAGAAACAGACCTACATCCACCTGGTTTCACTCCTGTTTTCTTTCTTGACCTCCCTTCTGTTTATTGGTCACCCCATGAAAATGACCTGTCTCCTTCAACAAACCATTTTCAATGTTGTTTTTTTTCAGTTGCTGTGTCTTCCTTGCTGGCCAAGACTGTAATGGTGGTAAGAAACAGCAAATATCACCACATCATGAAGACGTCAGTAACAAGCTATTTTTCAGATTAATGCACCAGGGAATTTTGACTACATCTTCTTTGTAACCATGAAGACTGATAGTCTTCCACATTTTGAAAGATACAAGACATTTAACAGGGGGCTCCAATAGGTTGTTCAATATATCATCATCTGGAATTAACCGTACTGGAGTATCTAATCTTCATTGAGAAATATGGCTGCTGCCTGCCCACAATTTGGCAGTTCGATTCTCACGGCTCAAGGTTGACGCATCCTTCCATCCTTCCGAGGTGAGTAAAATGAGGACCCAGATTGTTGGGGAAATATGCGGACTCCATAAACCACTTAGAGAGGGCTGTAAAAGCACTGTGAAGTGGTATATAAGTCTGCTATTGCTATTGCTATTGCTATTGCTATTGTGAAGAAGTCAATAATGGGCCATTGTTTCAGATTAACGCCCCAGGGAATTTTGACGAGATGTTCTTTGTAACTATGGAGACTAATAGTCTTCTACATTTTGAAAGATACAAGACATTTAACAGGGGGCTCCAATAGGTTGTTCATTATGTCGTGATCTGGAGTTAACCATTATGGAGTATCTAATCTTCTCTGAGGAAGATGGCCTCATGCACATCAGACAGAATAAAAAGGAATTATAATGGCCCACTGCCTAGTTCAAGAACATTGAACTGTTTTTCCACATTTTAAGCTTTAGAAACTCAAGAACTAAGTTTGGTGACTAAAAAACAAACAAACTTCCCTAAATTGTTCCTTTCTTGACTCTCAAATTAGGATTATTCTCCTGAGTCAAAGAAAACTCTTTTCTCCAATGGCACACTTTTATGGCACTGCTCATCCCCAATTCCCCTTCTAGTAATTAAAATAATCATGATTATTTATTCTCCTTTGAACAAGGTTTATGGGATTTCCAACACCACAATTGGTGGCCAATCAATGTGACAACAAAGGGGATAGACAGCATGTGATAATCTGATTTGTAAAAGCCTTCTGTGATGAGAGCAGAGTTTGGGGTAAAGTTGGGCAAAAACTGGAGCAGTCTGAAATTGCAGATAGCTCTTCGAAATCTGGGGGCAAACTGGACCTTCTTCACTGTAATTGTGGTCTTCTGTGATCTCTGAGATTTAACTCTGTGCCGAAGAAAAAACTATAGGAAGGACCTCCTGCAGTACTGTATATGTCAAATGTTGCTGCTGCTGCATATACAGCTCTTTCTGCTTCTGCTTCTGCTTCTGTCTCAAATTCCCTGTGCCAGTATGCTGATGAAATGTCAATTTCAGGTGATAATAGAAGAAAAGGAGTGGTTCCATTACTACAAGCCAGGAGACTACTGGATTACTGGAATAATGTCTGAAATCTTATCTCTATCGTACCAATTATCGTTCTCCAAGCCTCCAACCCACCAACTGAAAAGGTAATTGTCAGCATGTCCCAGGATTCTGGTGATTGATTTTACCTGCTCCAATGTCTTTTCTATGAATGATTTCATTTCTCCTATTCCTCACCTTGAGAAAGGCAAGTCATTATTGCTCGTCCCAATTTGCTTTAGAGGAAAGGCTCCTGGGGAACCTGATGATTTTGTAAAACCTGAGTTTGCAAAGTTCCTTTTAAGTTCTTCCGCAAGTCTCAGCCTCAACACTGGGCAGCACTGGGCACTGCCAACACTGTCCCACGATGAATCTTGCCTGGATGGATTCTGCCTGCTTTCAAAATGATTACCTTGGGACTGTGGAGTCAGCAACTTATTTATTCATATTTATTTTATTTATTTATGAACAATTTTTAAGCAGTAACTCCCAATAAAGTGTTTGGATGAATACCTTAGAACAGAGTGAGATCTCTTGTATTTTCTCCCCACTGTTTCTTCCCCTTCCTTACATTTACTCTATAATTCTTACCTCCCTCTCCACTCTTTCTTTCCACCCCTTAACACTTTTGCCATTTTTGTGGCTTCCCTGTTCCTTTTGGTTTAAAATAAGGGATACAAAATAAAAGGGATAAAATTCAAGGAGGGGAGAGACTTTGAGTGATAAGTTATTATCACTATGGGAGCGATGGGTACCTCCACCTGTTTATTGGACCCATGCCCCTCCTGGCTGGTCTCGGCCAGCAGGTCGGTGGCACGCGGCTGGATCCAGGCGGTGATCACCGCTTCTTTGAGGGAGGGATCCGTACCGCAGTCGTTAAAAGCTGCGGTGGTGCGACCCCTCCTGAAGAAGCCTTCCCTGGATCCAGCTGATTTGAAGAACTATCGTCCAGTCTCCAACTTACCTTTCTTAGGGAAAGTTGTGGAGAAGGTCGTGGTGACTCAGCTTCTGCAGCTCCTGGATGAAACAGACCATCTAGATCCTTACCAGTCGGGCTTCAGGCGCGGCTACAGTACAGAAACTGCCTTGGTTGCCCTGATGGATGATCTCTGGCGAGCCCGGGATGGAGGAAATTCCTCCATCCTGGTGCTACTTGACCTCTCAGCGGCTTTCGATACCATCGACCATGGTATCCTTCTGCATCGGCTCGGCGAGTTGGGAGTGGGAGGCACCGTTTTGCGGTGGTTCTCCTCTTATCTCGCCGATCGGATGCAGTCGGTGTTGGCAGGTGGGCAGAGATCGTCCCCTAGGCCCCTATCATGTGGGGTGCCTCAGGGGTCGGTTCTCTCGCCCATCCTGTTTAATATCTACATGAAACCGTTGGGTGAGATCATTCGCAGAAATGGGGTGTGTTTCCATCAGTACGCTGACGACACCCAGCTGTACATCACCACCCCGTCTGACTTCAGGGAGGCAGTTGATGTAATGTGCCGCTGCCTGAATGACGTTAAGATCTGGATGGGGAGGAACAGACTCAGACTCAATCCCGACAAGACTGAGTGGCTGTGGATATTGCCTCCTAAGGACCATGACAACTATCCCTCCTTGGTCTTTGAGGGTGCGAAACTGACTCCCTCAGACCAGGTCCGCAACTTGGGGGTCCTCCTAGATCCACAGCTAAAATTGGATCACCATCTTTCTGCTGTGGCTAGGGGGGCCTTTGCACAGGTTCGCCTGGTGCACCAGTTGCGGCCATACTTGGAGAAGGAGGCTCTACTCACGGTCACTCATGCCCTTGTCACCTCACGTTTGGACTACTGCAATGCGCTCTACATGGGGCTACCCTTGAAGAGTATCCGGAGACTTCAGCTGGTACAAAATGCGGCTGCGCGTGCTGTGGTGGGTGTGCCAAGGTACACCCACGTGACACCAATACTCCGCCAGCTGCATTGGTTGCCCATCGGTCTCCGGGTCCAATTCAAGGTGTTGATCACCATCTTTAAAGCCCTTCATGGCTTAGGACCAGGATATCTTCGGGACCGCATTCTGCCTCATACTTCCCTCCGACCGGTTAGGGCCCACAAAGTTGGCCTCCTCCAGGTCCCGTCGGCCAAACAATGCCGGCTGGCGGGCCCTAGGGGGAGAGCCTTCTCTGTGGCTGGTCCCGTGCTCTGGAACCAACTTCCCCCAGAGACCCGAACCATCCCCACTCTGCTGGCCTTCCGAAAAGCCGTTAAAACATGGCTTTTCCTGCAGGTGGGGGGGATAGCTTAATCCACCTGAGATCACCCCCCAAGTATGTATGATATCGAATGAATGTTGCTGTTTTAATATTGTTTTTAATAATTTGTATTTGTTTTTTAATCACTTGCATTTTGATTATTCTTGTATTTTTTTCCTGTTGTACGCCGCCCTGAGTCCTTCGGGAGTTGGGCGGCATATAAGAATAACAAAATAAATAAATAATAAATAAATAAATTATTGTTTAGTCACAGAGGAATTACATTAACTTTAGTTAATTGTAGAATATAGGACAATAACTCTAAAGCCATGAATATTCTACAGCAAATCTCTAGGTCTAAAAAAGTCTTGTTGAAGAGATATCCATCTTCAGATAGGTAATATCTCTTGCTAATCCAGTACTTGAATCCTGTTAGTCATCTCCAGAGTGGCATAACATGAAGAAATCATATAGTATAATCACAACATACACAATATACGCTTGGTAGCATCCCTTATTAATATTCTGGAGGTGTATGAAGATACAGATCTTCATGTGAATTGATGTGAGTGATATATTAGATTTGCAAATAGGTAAGTAAATAAAATAAATGTTTTGGTTTTGCAAAAGTTTATTCTAAGCAGATTGAAACAGTTACAATAGTAAGAAACCACCACACTTCCTTTTTGAGTAAAAGAAGGTGTGAAGGTTATTGAATTATAAGAATAATTTTCCCTCCCAAGTCATAATTTGGTGAAAATGATAGGAAATATCTCTTGCTAATCCAGTACTTCAATCCTGTTAGTCATCTCCAGAGTGGCATAACAGGAAGAAATCATATAATATAAACACAACATACACAATATACACTTGGTAGCATCCCTTATTAACATTCTGGAGGCATTGGAAGATACAGATCTTCTCCCAAGCATTGGGCTAGAATGGGGGTTGCGAGCTATGAGCATATGTAGTCTGGTGCCTGGGGTTAAGGGTATGATTTTAATGACATTTTATGGATTGTTGTGAATTGATATGAGTGATATATTAGCTTTGCAAATAGGTAAGAAAATAAAATAAATGCTTTGGTTTTGCAAAAGTTTATTCTAAGCAGATTGAAACAGTTACAATAGTAAGAAAACTTCACACTTTTTTTTTTGAGTAAAAGAAGGTTCAGAGGTTTCTTACTATTGTAACCATTTTCCTTACCTGGCTACTGAACTATAAGAATATTTTCCTCATTCCCCCCCCCCCCCTCCGAAGTCATAATGTGGAGAAAATGATAGGCAGAATCAGTTCTGGTGATTTTGATAGGATTCCTTTACTCCTGACATAACAAGCTTGCTATCTCTCTCTGATATTTCTTTTGGCAAGCAGCTCCTAGTGGTGTCAATGGGACTGTTCTTCTCATAGAAATTTCAAAAATGTCTATCACCTGCAAAGTCCAAATAAATTGAATAATTTAATTCAATAATGAGTATCTGATTATCTTTTTGGCATTGCACTATATAGACATAAAGCTACAGTAAATATGACATGCTTTCATGAAAACCCAAACTAAAGATTTATTTATTTATTGGAATTTGTCAAACAAAAATGAGAACAAGAATAAAAGAATAAAAATACAATGACAGGGACGATAGGCACGTTAGTGTACTTATGCAAGCTCCCTCTTCTGACCCTTTAAGTATGAAGTAAGGTCCACGGAAGTCAATTTGTGACTGAAACTGTGAAAATGTGTAGCTGAGACAACTGAATCAGGTAGAGCATTCCAGAATTTGACAACTCTATTACAGAAATCATACTTTTTTACAGTCAAGTTTAGAACGATTTACATGGAGTTTAAAGAGGTTGTTCGCCGCATATTATTGAGATTAAAACAGAAAAAGTCATTTACAGATAAAACATTACTACGTATAATTTTGTATGCAATATCTAGCTCTGACCGCAAGCGATGCAGTTATAAATCGAGAACTTCGTGTCTACCAGCATAAGGAATTCTATTGTGTACAGAAGAGTGCAAGAGTTTTCTCATGAAGTACTTCTGAACCCGCTCGATTGTACTGATGTAAGATATATGGTGGGGATTCCAAACAGTTGAACAATACTCTAAAATTGGTCTAGCATAAGTTTTATAAGCTCGAATTAGCAATACAATGTTTTCAGAAAAATAGCTTCTCAAAATTATGTTTACAACTCTTAATGCTTTTTTAGCAATGCTGTTACAGTGAGCTTTGGAGCATAAATCATCAGAGATAAGTACACCTAGATCCTTAACAAGGTGAGGGTCATCTGCTAGATCAATGCCACCTACCTTATCCTTGACATTCTGATTACCTTTACCAATATGTAAAACAGAGCATTTATTAATCAAAATTTGAAGTTGCCAAATAGATGACCATTCAGACACATAGTCGAGATCACTTTGCAAAACAACAGAATTATCTGTAGAATTGAATAATTTTACGTCATCGGCAAAAAGAACACAATTGCTTTTAAGTTGATCACATACATCATTGATATAGAGCAAAAAAAGATGATGAAATTTTTCATTTTGCAGTGAGAACACCTACCACATTCTGCCCTTCTTGTTGGCTGTTCATGAAATCAACCAGAATCCAAGACTCTTACCCAACATCACCCTGGGCTACAACATCTATGAGAACTTTTTCAGTGCAAGAATGACATATGAGGCCATGCTGGATGTGCTGTCTACAGGGCAGGAGAACGTCCCAAACTACAGATGTGGAAGAAAAAAGAACCTGCTGGCGATTCTTGAAGAGATGGATCCTGAACTCTTTGATCATATTTCCAATGGCTTGAGCATCTATAAAATTCCACAGGTATAAAGCCAAATGAAATTAATTCCGTGTTGTAAATTGTTCAGATTTGCATGTGTGTGTATACATGTGTGTGTGTGTACACACACACAGCTTCTGGTGGTGACGTCACTGTGCAGAGGAGTGAGGGAACAGGGCTCTGTTCCCAAAGCTTGAATTTTCTTGTAAGGGATCCTGAAAAGGCACGCTCGGTCCCGGAGGGATTAACTGGAAAAAAGGGGGAAATCCAGAGACCTCAAGGCAACACGCAATTGCCTCGAAGGGACAGGGGAAACCTCTTAACTTTGATGTGGAAAAACCAGCCATTCTGGCTGGCCCAAACAGTGACTGCCATACAGAAGGAAGAAGAAGAGTGTAAAATAAGCTGGATTAGTGAGGGGAAAAAAAAGTGACCTGAAAGGAGGTAAAATCAGAAATAAGTCTTGAGAAGTAGCAATATTGAAGCTCAAAGCTAGTAAAGAGCAGCGATCAGGAGAGCGGGAGTAAAGGCCAGCTACGGAATGGAAACAGTGACAGTGACAGAGCAAAAATAAAGAGGTATAACGCAGAACTGAAATCTCCGAGAGGATTGGAAGTGGATTTAAGCGGTGAATATATTTAAATACTTTAAGGATTTAAATACTTTTTTTTTGTTCTTATCTTGTGGATGAATTTTGATGAAATAGATTTGCAGACGCAGAGATATTTGAAATATTTGGAAACTTGGGGACTAAAACAAAGAAACAAAAAAAACCATGGGCACGTTGAATCGCAGCAGCAATAGTTGATTGAATGGGAGGAGGAACTTAAAAGGATCAAGAACTTGAAGAATTGTAGTAGATTTATCTGATAGAACGCTAAGAGTATGATATTGAGACTTTTAAAAAAATGATTCTGGAAAATTTCAGTCGGAGAAGGGGGGGAAATATAGAACATTATTGCTGGAGTTGAAGGCAAAGATGAACCACGGAGCTGAGGTTTGAGATTATGTAAGACTGTGGAGTGCTGGAAATAGCTTGTTAAAGTGTTAAATTGATAGAACGCTAAACAAAGCACTTAAAAAAAAGGAAATTGTTCAATATCTGGCAATATTGTAGATAGATAATTATTGAAGAAATCCTCTCATTAATTAAGTAATTATATTATTATTGTATTATTAATATAGAGTGTATATTGATAAGAAAACACGTTCTTGCTCTGTTTGGCTTTAGAAGTAGATGTAAATTAATTGAAAGTAAGAGAGTAGGGGCTATTTAACATACTATATAATAATATATTATACTGAGATTTATATTCATATACATGGACGCGGAGAAGCCGAAAAAAAACACCTAAAATGACATCATCGCCGGGCTCCTAACGTGCAGTGTCCCGCACAGCACCGGTAGGAACCAACCACTGATACACACACACACACACACACACACACACACACACATAAATACATGTATGTATTACGCATTGTGTGTGTGTGTGTGTATACATACATACAGTGGTGGGCTGCTACCGGTTTTGACCTGTTCTGCACCTTAGCTGTTTTACTTATCGGGGCTGCCCTAGAAGGTAAACTGTAGAGCATGCACTCACAGAACCAGTTGTTAACCTGGTTGCAGCCCACCACTCCCCCCCCCCCTCTCTCTCTCTCTCTGTGTGTGTGTGTGTGTGTGTGTGTGTGTGTGTGTGTGTGTGTGTGTAATATATCCCCTTCAACTATCACTGCCTTGTCGTGGCGAAGGGACTTGCCTGGCTCAATGAAACTATGAGCTATGCCGTGCAGGGCCACCCAAGATGGATAGGTCATAACAGAGAGCTCTCACAAAACATGATCCAGTGGAGATGAAAATGACAACCCACGCCAGTATCTTTGCCATGAAAACCCCATTGACAGTACCAAAAGGCAAAATGATATGACCCTGGAAGATGAGCCCCTCAGGTCAGAAGATGTCCAATATGCTCCTGGGGAAGAGCAGAGGGCTAGTATTAGTAGTGCCAGAAAGAGTGAAGCGACTGGGCCAAAGCCGAAAGGACGCTCAGCTGTGGATGTATCTGGTGGTTAAAGAAAAGTCCGATGCTGTAAAGATCTATACTCCATAAGAACCTGGAATGTAAGATCCATGAATCAAAGCAAGCTGGATGTGGTCAAACAAGAAATGACAAGACTGAACATCGACATATTAGAAATCAGTAAACTAAAATGGACAGGAATGGGTGAATTTAATTCAGATGACCATCAGGTATACTACTGTGGGCAAGAATCCCTCAGAAGAAATGGAGTAGCCTTCATAGTCAATAAATGTGTAGGAAAAGCAGTACTGGGATACAATCCCCCAAATGACAGAATGATCTCAGTTTGAATCCAAGGCAAACCATTCAACATCACAGTAGTCCAAGTCTATGCTCCAATCACTGGTGCTGAAGAGGCTGAGGTTGACCAGTTCTATGAAGCCGTACAGCACGTTCTAGAATTAACACCAAAAATGATGTCCTTATCATCATGGGGGATTTGAATGCTAAAGTAGGAAGCCAAAAGATAACTGGAATAACAGGCAAGTTTGGCCTTGGTGTACAAAATGAAGCAGGGCACAGGCTGGTAGAATTTTGTCAAGAGAATACAATGGTCATATTCCTGATGAATATACAGTAGAGGTGACAAATAGATTTAAGGAATTAGATCTGATAGACAGAGTGCCTGAAGAATTATGGACGGAGGTTCAAACATTGTACAAGAGGTAGCAACTAAAACCATCCCAAAGAAAAAGAAATGCAAGAAAGCAAAATGGCTGTCTGAGGAAGCTTTATAAATAGCTGAGGAAAGAAGGGAAGCAAAAGGCAAGGGAGAAAGAGAAAGATACACCCAAATGAATGCAGAATTCCCAAGAATAGATAGAAGGTTTATTTATTTATTTATTTATTTATTTATTTATTTATTTATTTATTTATTTATTTATTTATTTATTTATTTATTTATTTATTTTGTGAGATTTATATACCGTCTCACAGTGCAAGCACTCTCTAAGCGGTTTAAACAAGTAAGCAATGTATTTTTATATTGGCCCCAACAATCTGGGTCCTCATTTTACCTACCTCGGAAGGATGGAAGGCTGAGTCAACCTTGAGCCAGTGAGATTTGAACCGCTGACCTGCGGATCACAGTCAGCTAAAGTGACCTGCAGTACTGCCTCTAACCGCTGCGCCACCTCGGCTCATCAAGATAAGAGAGAGATAAGAATGCCTTCTTAAATGAACAGTGCAAAGAAATAGGAGAAAACAATAGAATAGGGAGGACCAGAGATCTCTTCAAGAAAATTGGAGATATGAAGGGAATGTTTCAAAGATGGGCATGGTAAAGTACCAAATTGGCAGGGACTTAACAGAGGCAGAAGAGATTAAGAAGAGATGGCAAAATTACATGGAAGAACTATACAAGAATGGGCTTAACGTCCCTGATAACCAATTTGTCTACCCAATAGACAAATTAAAAACAATATTAGAATCATTTTGGATACTTTGGAATATTATGACACCCACATTGAGAAACAATTGGCGTTAGTATTTGTAGACCTGCAAAAAGCCTTCGACAGCTTAGATTGGAAATTTTTAATAAAACAGTTAGTAAAAATGAAATTTGGAGAAAAATTTGTGAACCTAGTAACAGCAATATACAAGGACCAACATGCAAAAATTCTAATAAATAATGATCTGACTGAAAAAATAATCATAGGGAAAGGAGTCCGACAGGGCTGTCCTCTAGCCCCACTGCTATTTATAACAACATTGGAAGTACTCTTGAGTCTGGTAAGAAATAGTAGTGCAATAAAATTAAGAAGGAAGAATATAAAGTCCAAGCGTTCGCGGACGATATGACGTATATCTTGGAAGACCCATTAGAATCAGGAATGGCCTTGCTGGAAGAATTAGAAAAATATGGAAATGTAACAGGATTAAAAATAAATAAGGATAAAACAAAAATAATAACTAAAACCCTTACAGAAGAACAAAATAGAGCTCTAGAAACAAGATTGGGAATCAAGACGGTTAAAAAAATTAAATATCTAGGATTGTGGCTAACAGCAAAGTGTAGTTCTATAAAAGAGGACAACTATACAAAACTAACACAAAAATTTAGTAAGGATTTAGAAAGTTGGTCCAAACTACAATTATCTTTTTAGGGAAGATAGCGGCTATCAAAATGACGGTCCTCCCAAAAGTGTTATTCCTCTTCCAAGTAGCACCAATTAGATTAAGGAGAAATTATTTCTTGGAACTAAACAATATAATCAGGAGATTCATTTGGGCCAAAAAGAAAGCCAGGATTAAAACTAGTTCATTGTACGACAAGAAGCAGAGGGGCGGTCTTGGACTTCTGGACTGGGAGAGTTACTATTTAGCAGCGACACTCAGCTGGATAAAAGAGTGGGTAATATTAAGAAATAATAGAACCCTAACCTTAGAAGGTTTCGACTTACAGGCTGGGTGGCACGCATTTCTATGGGACGGAAAGCAGAAGGCACATGCCTACTTCCAGAGGCACTATATAAGAGGGTCCCTAATTGACGTCTGGCTTAAAATAAAGAAAGCGCACTATCCTAAAATCCCTAAATGGCTCTCCACCACTGAAGCCATTATTTACCCTAACCTACTAAACAATAAAAAAATCTTCACATATAAACAAATTCTAGATGACCACGACAATATTTGATCAAGGCAGGAACTTAGAACACTTGGAATTGAACTAGAACTGGTGGCACTATTTACAAATTAGTACGAGGTACACTAAGGATGCGATACAACCTGGCTTTCAAAATGAACATGCTCTAGATAAAATTCTACTAGGACCAGATAGAAAAATAATCTCTCGGCTTTATGATTTTATGATAGAATATAAACTCTTTGAAGAAGTAGTGAAAGGAAACATGATAGCATGGGCACAAAACTTTGGTGATTCAATAACACTTTCAGAATGGGATAAAGTTTGGGAATTAAATTATAAACTTACATTAGCGGCCTCATACAAAGAAAATGTATACAAAATGTTCTACCGCTGGCACGTCCCCCCTGCCCGACTGGCAAAAATGTTCCCAACAACCTCCCCAAAATGTTGGAAGTGTAAAAAGGAGAGAGAAACATACTATCACCAATGGTGGACTTGCCCTAAAGCCAGAACTTTCTGGAACAAAATTAGAGCTTGGCTGGAAGAAATATTACAGAGAGAAATTGCACTAAAACCTGAATTCTTGTTATTAGGGATACTCTGCACAAGATACCCAAAAGAAGAAAGATAATTAATCTTACACATAATCACAGCAGCTAGATTAACATACGCTCAAAATTGGAAATTAGAACACACCCCCACTGCCTCGATGGTCATCAGAAAAATACTGGAGTGCGCAGAAATGTGCAAATTAACAATGCAGATACACGGAAAAGATGACACGGACTTCTACCAAATATGGAATAAGGTATATAATTGGATCAATCAAAACCCAAAATTAAAAATTTGGCAGATGAATTGAGATATATTTAAAATTACTTTCTTTTATAAGTTGTAATTAAATAAATTAACTTATGGAAGATAACCACCGATACCTACGATATGGAACATATTTAAAATGTATATATAGATTTTGATACAAAACAAATATTTCAATAATGCTGTTAAAAGCACTGGATTATTCTGTAATGTTGCGGGTAAATACATGTACTCGTTTGTGTTACGTGTGTTTTGTCTCTGTGTCGTTGTGTGCTGTTTGTGTCCTTTTTTATTGTAAAAATCAATAAAGATTTTTTTTTAAAAAAAGAAGAGATGGCAAAATTACATGGAAGAACTATACAAGAATGGGCTTAACGTCCCTGATAACCACGATGGGGTGGTAACTGACCTCGAGCCAGACATCCAGGAATATGAAGTAAAATGGGCCTTAGGAAGTCAACAAAGCTAGTGGAGGTGACAGTATTCCAGCTGAGCTATTCAAAATCTTAAAAGACGATGCAGTAAAAGTGCTACACTCAATTTGCCAGCAAATTTGGAAAACTCAACAGTGGTCACAGGATTGGAAAAGGTCAGTTTACATTCCAATTCCAAGGAAGGGCAATGCCAAAGAATGTTCAAACTACCGCACCATTGCACTCATTTCACATGCTAGCAAAGTTATGCTCAAAATCCTACAAGCTAGGCTCCAGCAGTATGTGGACCGAGAGCTAGCAGGATTTCAAAGAGGGAGAGGAACTAGAGATCAAATTGCCAACATACTCTGGATCATGCAGAAAGCTAGGGAGTTCCAGAAAAACATCTACTTCTGTTTCATTGACTATGCTAAAACCTTTGAATGTGTAGATCACAACAAATTGTGGTAAGTTCTTAAACAGATGGGTGTACCAGACCATCTTATTTGTCTCTTGAGAAACCTATATGTGGGTCAAGAAGCAACAATGAGAACTGGACACGGAACCCACTGATTTGTTCAATATTGAGAAAGGAGTTTGGCAAGGCTGTATACTGTCGCCCTGCCTATTTAAACACATCATGAGAAAGGCAGGGCTAGATGAATCACAAGTTGGAATTAAGGAATTAAGATTGCCAGGAGAAATATCAACAACCTCAGATTTGCAGATGTTACCACTCTAGTGGCAAAAAGCGAAGAGGATCTAAAGAGCCTCTTGATGCGGGTGAAGAAGGAGAGTGCAAAAGTTGGCTTGAAACTCATCATTAAGAAATGATGTCTGAAATGGTATTGGGTCTCCTGCTTAAGCAGGGGGTTGGACTAGGGCAGGGGTGTCACTCAATTTCATTGAGGGCAGCATCAGGGTTGTGTTTGACCTCAGGAGAAGGCGTGGCCAAGTTGGGCATGGCCAGCATGACATCACTTGGGTCAGGGGCACCTGTGGTGGCTCCAATGCTTTGCCAGGGTAAAGGCACCCTGAGCTCCATTTTTGGCTGGGACAGCCTCCTGCAGCCCTCTGCCAGCCAAAATGGAGCTCGGGAGGGCCATGTGTGGCCATGCGCATGTGCCGGTCCTTTGCTATTTCCAGGGTGGCCCAGCGGGCCGGATCTAAGCACCCCAGGCCTTGAGTTTGATACCCCTGGACTAGGGTCTCCTGCTTGAGCAGGTGGTTGGACTAGAAGACTTTCCAGCTCTATTCTGATTGACTAATTGACTGAGTGGATTGGTGACCCACAGAGTAATAATGTGACCAGAAGGGTGTGCTCTATGAGGATCACCAATGAATATTACCCACAGATAATCCAGAGCTCCCTGGTTTCAAAGGGAACATACAAGACAACAGGACAGAACATCAAGGGAACTAGCAAAATTCATGCAGTTATCGTTTGAAATACCTCTCAGCAGTGGGGAAAGGCCCTTAGATTTACCATCTGACTTTTATCATTAAAACTGGCACAAACTACCAATACCTTCTCTTTTATCTTAGATCAACTATAGTGTCATCAATCAGATGGCTGAGCAAAATCATCGTTTTCCTTTTTCATATCGGATGACCCCAAACCAAGAACCTCCTTACTCAGCAATTGTCAAGCTGCTCCTGCAGTTCCAATGGACATGGATCGGCCTCCTTTCTCAGGACAATGAAAAAGGAGAAAAATTCAAAAGACGCTTGGAAGTTCTCACCCTAAAAAATGGGATTTGCATTGTCCTCTCAGGAACCGTCCCAGAAGCAAATATGTGGACAAGTGTTGGAGAAACTCTCATGCTTGAAAAAAGGAAAATGTTCTATTCTCTTATCAAGAGTCAAATAAAAATTCTAGTATGCCAACTAGATTCTCAGGCTTCAGGAATGTTAGCAGTAATAATACAAAACATTGATATGACTAATAAATCCATTGTGGGAAGGGTGTGGATTGCAACAACTTTGACAGCTTTAAGTGTAAGTATTTTTAACTTCTGGGTTGATCTCCAAAATAAATATGCTTTGTTTTCCTTCCTCATCCAGACAAAGAGAATGACTCAGTATTATGACTTTAATTCTTATGCATCTTTGCTCCTATTGTATGGAAAGGAAGCATTCCAATGTTCTTATTCAAGTCCTGTGTTATCTAAGAAAGTTTGGAAAAAATGCAGAGAAAAAGAGGATTGGGAATTCCCACCCCATGATGTGATTGCAAGAATCCTGTCTCAGGATTGCTCCCGTATTTCCCAAATAATTCAAATAGTGGCCTGGGTCCTCAGTGCTGCCTCTTCCTCCCAATGGAGTAAGAGGAGAATGCAAGTTGGAGACCATCAACCACCCCAGATTGTACAGCCATGGCAGGTAAGTCTTCTCCTTTCAAGTTCCATTGATTCTCCCCTTCCAATTCCTCAATATTAAATTAGTTGTAGAAAGGGGTGAGATATTCCAAGAGCAGTTGCCCAATTTGTGGTACTTGAGAGTGAGTGTCAACTCTGAAGCTGACCTGACCAAGGCCATTTTGATGCTTCGGTGTTGCCTCATTAGTGCTGAGAGATAGGGAGGGGGGGGGATAGAGATAGCTGGGGTTTTCTAGCCAAAACAAAATATTTTCTCCTGGGAAACCAAGGACATTCCCACCGATGGCCAGAGGGAGGATGAGTGAAGTCACCAGGCAACCGGATGACACCTTGATTGGACCATGTGACTGATTGTTTGGAAAGGGGAGGAAAACTTTTACTTTTAATTTGGTGAAAACTGCGTGAACATTTAGAGTCAGTTTTCACCAACCTATGCCTATATGATATGTCGAATAGAACTGATATTTGAGGATCCTGCTTGCCTCAGAGTCCTGTTTGCTATGGGCACATTACTTGGAACCCTGACATTAAACTGACTCTAAATGTTCATAGGACCTTTCCCCATAGTGAAAGTGATCAACCTTGTTATAGTACAACTTAGACTCCCTTGCTTTTTAGGGAAAGTGCACCTGGTTTTTCACAGCAGTTTGTTAAAGCCGGCGGTAGGCTTCCAGATCAGGCCCGGGGGTGAAATGCTCCTGGTTTGGACCGGATCAGGCAGACCAGTAGCAATGGTTGCCTGTGGTTCACCAAGCCACCAGCAGTGGCTGGCTTACCACGCCCCCATACCGGTCCAGCGCTCGCCGCTCACTCGTCCTGCAAGCAGATGTCCCAGCACTGCACATGCGGTAGGACACGAGTCCGCACTGGACGAGGGCTGTGGGAGATGCGGTGTGCACATCCAGCAGCCCCGGGACATCCGCTTGCCGTTTCCCACCTTTTGGGCATGGTGCACTCTGCTTCCATTCTCAGACTCAGCCCCATTACAGCAGCAGCAGCAACGGAAGGTAAGGCGATGATGGGGGGGGGGCAAAATACCCACTGTGCCTCGGGTCCCAAAGGGCAGGGTGTGCTCTTCCCTGGGCTCTCTGCCATCCCAGAATTGCACCGTGCAAGGGAATTTTCCTGCGTGGCTGTGGTGAGGGCAGAGCTGCCCAGTGAGGCTTTGTTTGAGCGCGGGTCAGTGTGGAGCTTTGAGGGTGGGAAGGGCTCCAGATGCTTTCCTGCCTTCCACGTGGCCAGCTTGCAAAGGAAGGCAAGCGGAAGGCCATGTGGAATGCAGGAAAACATTTCGGGGTGGCACAGCCCTGTCATGTTTGGCGGCCTTCCTGACGGTCACCCATGCCCACTTGCCTTCCGAAGTCGGCATCCAGCCTGTGATGGGAGAAGCACTGCTTCTGGCCAGGCCCGGCCAGTGGGTGGGTGAATGGCCCTTGGGAGAGATGCAGCTGCTGTGTTGGGGCTAAGAGGGGCGGCGGCAGGAGAAGGAAGAAAGCGAACTGAGCATGCGGGGCTCAGCTTTGCTGCTGAGCATGTGGTGTGCCTGCCCTGGCTCTCAGGCTGATTCCCACTGCCACACAAAGTTTGGCATGCCAGACCACCCAGTGGGCAAGTCAGCGGCACTGGCCAAAACAGCGCAGCTCTGGCTGTGCCACGGGCAGGAGCGGCGCCTGCTGCAAGGCCCCGGCTTGGGCCTCTCCGAGTACCTGCCGGCCACCCACGGCTGCATGGCTTTCTCTGCTCGCCTCCATGTGGACTTTAGATCTTAGATTTAGATTTATTATTAGAGTTGGAAGGAACCTTGTAGGTCATCTAGTCCAACCCCCTGCTCAAGCAGGAGTTCCTACACCATTTGAGACAGATGGCAGTCCAGTCTCTCCTTGAAGGTCGCAAGTGTTCGGGCTCTCACAATCTCCGCTGGAAAGCTGTTCCACTGGTTGATCACTCTCACCGTCAGAAAGTTTCTCCTTATTTCCAGGTTGAATCTCTCCTTGGTCAGCTTCCATCCATTATTCCTTGTTTGGCTTTCTGGTACCATAGAGAACAGCGTGATCCCCTCCTCTCTGTGGCATCCCCTCAAGTATTGGAACACTACTATCATGTCACCCCTGGTCCTTCTCTTCGCTAGACTGGCCAAGCTCAGTTCCTGCAACCGCTCTTTGTATGTTTTATTTTCCAGACCTGGTTTATCATCCTGGTTGCTCTCTTCTGCATTTTCTCTAGAGTTTCAATGTCTTTTTTGTAGTGTAGTGACCAAAACTGGATGCAGTACTCTAGGTGTGGTCTGACCAAGGCTTGATAGAGTGGTACTAGTGCCTCTCTGGTCCTTGATTGTATCCCTCTATTTATGCAGCTCAGGACTGTGTTGGCCTTTTTGGCTGCTGCTGCACACTGCTGGCTCATATTTAGTTGGCTGTCTACCAGGACTCCGAGATCCCTCTCGCAATCGCTGCTATTGAGTGTGGTTTCACCCAGTTTGTATGTGTATTTTTGATTCTTCTTACCTAGGTGTAGAATTTTACTTTTCTCCGTGTTAAATTTCATTTTGTTCGTTTGGGCCCAGTGTTCGAGTCTGTCAAGGTCCCTCTGGATTTTGAGTCTGTCTTCTGAAGTGTTTGCTACTCCCGCCAGCTTGATGTCATCTGCAAATTTGGTTAGTTCTCCTGCTATTCCCTCATCTAGGTCAGCAGCAACAGGGACAACAGCCTAGGTGTTCGCATTAGCACCGGTTTCCTGGCTGCGCTGAAATGTCACCAACGGCTGCCTCCATGTTCTCGCTGCCTCCAAAGTAGATCCGGAGCACCCTTCTCTGCAGGAGGCAGGGAAGGAAGAGAAAGGCAGGAGGCGGGGAGAGCAAGAAGGTCGGCCGCCAACCAGACAGGGCTCCCAGTGGGAGGAGGGAAATGTCTTGGGAGGCTGTGCTGACAGAAAGAAAGAAAAACTTATGACCACAATTGAACCCAACATTTGGGTTGCTAAGCAAGAGCGTTGTTAAGAGAGTTTAACCACATTTTACAAGTTGGCCATGCCTACCCTGTCACCTGACCAAGCCACACCGATCTGAAGCCATGCCCACCTGACATCCAAACCACACCCACAAAATAAGCCACGCCCACCGAACCGGTAGGGGAAGTTTTCACATTTCACCCCTGATCAGGCTGGTAGATCGGGCAGCTCCAAAACCAATAGTGGTCCAAGGAAAAATACATTATGAGGTAAAGAAAATCCTAGAAAACCATGGGAACATTTAGAGTCAGTTTTCACCAGACTATGCCTATATGATATGTCCAATAAAACTGATATTTGAGGAACCTGCTTGCCTCAGAGTCCTGTTTGCTATGGGCGTATTACTTGGAACCCTGACAGTGAGTTAGAGAGAGATGATAGAGAAAAAACGTCCAAAGTTAAACAACCTGTGCTAGTTTGGGATGCTTTTGTGACAGAAATAGCTCTATGGTGACAACGTAATTTTCAAAATTAAACAAGCATCAGAATATTCCAACAATCCTCAACCCTTTATTGTGATCACAAAGTGATCTAGTCTCCAAGCTAAGAAGTTCAGCTGGATTGTTTGTTCTGGATTAAAATTAAACTTTGCTGGCTAAAAGTTTCTAACATAGCAACAATATATAAATCAAAGCATCTTCCGGGGGCAACAAAAGGTTCATCCACACATCTCCTGAACTAATGGATATGCTTCCATAGCTATTCTTTGAAAGAGATATCATCATGATCCAATTTTTGTTACATTGCTAGCTCAAAGTTAAACTCCACTAACTTCATCTTGATCAGGATTGAAAGTAAAATTTTATTCTCAATCTTCTCCCATTACAAGTTTTCCCATCTCTGGAAATGGTCTTGTCTCAGATGGAATGCTCTGGGTTCGTCTGGGTTTGGGTGATCCTCTAGCGAAGATTCTGTGTGGTTTGGGGAACCCCACAAATCCCACTCATGATTGGCCCTGCCCCACCCAACCTGCCCCACCCACCCCACACCAACCCTCCCACCCCACCCCACCCTGCCCCTCCCACCCCAACCCTCCCACCCCAACCCGCCCCTCCCAGGAGTCTCCATACAGCCTTTTTTGGATGCCAGGTAAGTGCAGGGTCAGCATGGAGGCTCAGGGAGGGTGGAAAACGGGCTTCGCGGAGGCTCTGGAAGGCTGGAAACAAGCCCGTTTCTGGCCTCCAGAGAGCCTCCGGAGCCCAAGGATGGCAAAAACACCCACCCCTCCACCATGGTGTAGGTAGCCGACTAGGCCATGCCCACCATGGCCATGCGCACCCAGCAACCGGGCAGAGAAAACTTTGCTAAAATTTTTGAAGCCCACCCCTGGCTAAGTCAATATCCTTCGGACTGTAGTGGGGATTTGAAGAGGTTGAATTATTCAGAGTACCTCCAATCCAGAATAATAGCAGGAAAAACACTGAATAAAGGCTTAAATTGTCATGTTTTTTTTCTATGTTTTTATGCAGCTTCATAAGTTCCTGAGAAACTTCCAACATCACAATATTTCCAGAGATGGGATTTCTTTTGATGAAAATGGCGTTCCTGTTGGTGACTTTGATATCATGCACTGGACATCAGTTTGGAACAAATCATATGCCGGGGTGAAAGTTGGGAGTGCAGAAAGAGAAGCCTCTTCGGAAGTCAAGATTTCTGTCAATCAAAGTGCCATCCAATGGCCAACTTTATTTAACAAAGTAATTGAGGCTGCTTGGATTTTGCTCTTCTATTTATCTCCATGTGTGGAAATGTTTATGCTCAGAAATAATTCTTATTGAGGCCAATTGAGATAACTTCCAAATAATATAATTTAAAGTCTCATTAATTTATTAGATATCATTTTACTTTAGAGGTTTTACAATAATCTATCACACACTGGAACCTGCTGCATTGTATTGCGGAATTTGCAATCTACATTATTAAATTGGAAATGTTGCTATAATTTATAGTACATCAAATTATCTTCTTTTCAGTAAGAGAAAATCCAGAATGTCTATGGAGATTCTCAGTCATCCAGGTCATGGTTGTGGCAAAGGTGCTTTTTCAAAAGGAAACCTGGACTTTGTTTTCCCTTGAAGATGTTTTGCTTCTTATCCAAGAAGCTTCTTCAGTTCTGACTGAGGATTTGGAACTGATGAAAAGACTGTGTTGTAAACAGGATATAGATTCAGCAATTGGAAAAAGGCTCCACACCCATTTGCACTATTCAGGTGACCCTGAGGACACAGATAAACTCCAAGTGGCCTCAACAACTTTCAGAAAGACTGCTAACGACCAGATGACAGCAAGGAATATAAATCCTTCCATACTCCACCATTCAGTCAGAATTGAAGAAGCTTCTGGAATGAGAAGCGAAATGTCGTCAAGGGAAAACAAAGATCAGTTGTCTTTTGAAAAAGCACCTTTGGGAGAAAATCCAGAATATGAAGGGTTTAGCCCACTGAATTGCATAAGAGAAAGATATCACTGAGAATGCAGTGAGGGAAATGAGGGCAGCTAAAAAAGTCATTTACATATGATGATACATATATATAAAGTTATAGCATTCTCATACATGCCCTAAGGAGAAACACCTTTTGCAATGGAACTATTTTCCTTTGGAAAGAAGAATAAGGCAATGAGTCTCTTTTGGGATCTACAATAGAGACTGATAGAGAACGGGGCGTTGTTTCTTACCTGAACGCCCCTTCTCGTAGGGCGGAGCTAGCCTCCAAGATTGGGATGATACAATCCAACAGCCAATCAGGACTGAGTCTGACTATATAAAAACTGTTCCCCTTGAAGAGAACCCCCTCTTGAGACGAAGGACGAAGTCAGACCCAAAGTGTCACATTCCCCAACCAAAATTTTTATTAAACCGCAGGTATCACAACCAGAAACCATCACATAAAGGGTGGGACTTGGAGGCTAGCTCCGTCCTACGAGAAGGGGCGTTCAGGTAAGAAACAACGCCCCGTTCTCCATAGTGGGCGGAGCTAGCCTCCAAGATTGGGACATGCCAAAGCAGTAATCCCATTGGGAGGGAGTCAAGACAACTCTACCAGCTCCGGTGCCGCAAGCACCGTTTGCAGAACTCGGCAGCCAAATGCCGCATCCCTAGCCGCATAGGCGTCCAGCTTGTAATGTCTAACAAAGGGCACGGCCAATGACCACGTCGCTGCCCGACACACCTCCTCAATAGAGGCGTTGGTTGTCCACGCCGCCGTGGTGGCCGCACTACGCGTAGAATGCGCCGTAAGCCTCGCCGGCCGAGGTATCTCCTGCTGGTCGTAAGCCGAAGCAATGACCGCTCGGATCCAATGGCCGATCACCGCGGAGGATGCTTTCTTGCCCATCGACGCTTTTTGAAAACCCAGGAAGAGCTACTCCGACCGTCAAAATGGCGCTGTACGAGAAATGTACACCTCTATGGCACTCCGTATGTCAAGAGACCTGCCCCGCTGGTCCGCAGACTGGGAGTCCTCGAATGCAGGGAGAATCAGCTCTAGCGCCCTGTGGAAGTACGTATTCACCTTTGGTGAAAACCCCGGGTCAAGTCGAAGGACGACCCTATCCGGATGTATGATGCAGAGATCTGGGCGTACCGAAAGAGCGGCTAATTCGGATATGCGTCGCGCTGAGGTGATGGCCACCAAGAAGGCGACCTTCAGGGTAAGCTGACGAAGGGGAACCGTGGTCAACGGTTCATACGGCCCTCCGACGAGCGACTGGAGCACTGTCTGTAAGTCCCACGTCAGGTAACGATGAACCACCGGCGGCGAAATGTTGGAAGCCGCCTTGATGAAACGCCGCACTAAAGGATGCGCGGAGAGCTGCTTCGCCACCGGACAAGAGAGCACCATTGACAGTGCCGCCAACTGTCGACGCAAGGTATTGGGCGTCAGACCCCTATCTAAGCCGGCCTGCAAAAATTGTAAAATGTTGATCACCGTTAGATCTACGGGACAGACCGCGGAAGCCGAGCACCATTCGCAGAAGGTTCTCCAAGTGGAAGCGTAAATGCGTGTTGTGGAGGCCCTGCAGGACAACAAAAGAGTTCGTATTATGTTCTCCGGGACCCCCCGGTGCTGCAGGGTGCGCCGCTCAAGCGCCAGGCGGTCAGTTGATACCAGTGAGGATCTGGATGCCGCCCTGATCCCTGGGAGAGCGACGACTCTGTCGGCGGGATCCGCCATGGTGGACTGACGGACAGGGCTCTGAGATCCGCAAACCAGGGCCGCCTCGGCCAATGGGGTGCCAGCAGAATCACCTCTGCCTCCTCGGCCAAGATCTTCCTGATGACGCGAGGAATTAATGGGAGAGGGGGGAAGGCACATAAGAGGCCCTTGGGCCAAGGACACCGGAGGGCGTCCACTCCTTCCGCCCCGTAAGATTGGTAACGGCACAGGTACCGTGGTAGCCTGGTGTTGGCAGGTGTCACAAAAAGGTCGATGATCGGGTGGCCGAATCGGTTGGTGAGCTCCCGAAACAGGTTGGCGTGGAGACTCCACTCCGCTGGGTCTACCTCGTGACGACTGAGCCAGTCGGCTGTGCGGTTCGACACCCCGGAGATGTGTTCTGCCCGAACGGAGAGAAGGTGGCATTCCGCCCACAGGCCCAGTTCCTTGGCCTCCAACATCAGAGGACGAGAGACCGTGCCCCCCTGCCGGTTGACGTGGGCCTTCGCCGTGATGTTGTCGGTCAGGATAAGGACATGCTGACCCTCCAGAATCGGTCGAAATCGTTGGAGTGCCAGGAATGCCGCCTTCAACTCTAGATGATTGATCGTGAGAGCGGCTTCTGTGGTGGTCCAGGTGCCCTGGGTCACCTGTGAAAGTGCGTGCGCCCCCCATCCCTGGAGACTGGCGTCGGTGGTCACCGTGATCCTGGGGAGGTCCAGGAAGGGGGAGCCCTTGGTGATCGCTGGAGATCGCCACCAGTAGAGGGAGCGGCGGACGGACGCCAGCAGACCGACCCTGATGGAGGAAGCGCTCTGATGTGCACGCTGAAAAGGTAACATAAACCACTGTAAATCCCGGGAGTGCAACTGGGCCCAGGGAACAATGTGAATGGCGGATACCATCTTTCCCAAGAGTGAGGATAGCATGCTCAGGGGAACCCTGCGCTGGCTGTGGATCTGCCGAACGAGGTCGGCCAGGCCATCCTGCCGCTCCTGGGAAAGGTAGACCCTGCACTCTAGGGAGTCAATGATCGCCCCCAGGTGGACGATCCTGGTCGTCGGGTTCAGATGGCTCTTCTCGAAGTTAACCAAGAAGCCATGGTCACTGAGGGCCATTAGGGTGACCTGAAGGTCCGCCTCTGCATGTGTCAGCGTGGACGACTGAATAAGAATATCATCCAAATAGCATTGGACCCTAACTGGACGCACCCGCAGGGCAGCCGCGAGGGCCGCCAGGATCTTGGTGAAGACCCGAGGGGCGGAAGACAGCCCGAAGGGCAGGGCGGTATATTGGTAGTGATCGTCACGGTAGCAAAAACATAAATATTGTTGGTGGGCTGGTCGTATGGGAACGTGAAGGTAGGCCTCCGTAAGGTCAATCGATGACATGAGGTCGCCCTCCGAATCCCACCAAGAATAGACTGCAACGTGTGCATTTTAAACTTTTTATATTTCAAAAATTTATTGAGATGCTTGAGGTTGAGGACGGCTCTCCACCCACCCGAGGACTTCTCAACGAGGAACAAGCTGGAATAGAAGCCCTGACCCCGCTGATCCTCTGGCACCCGCTTGATGGCATCAATGTCCAGAAGGTGCTGGATGGCGGTCTGCATAAGCGACCGTTTCCGGGGATTAGAGGACTGGGGGCACCTCAGAAAGAACCCCGGGGGGGTGGAGATGAAATCCAGGGCGAGACCAGATGACACGGTCTCACGAACCCAAGCATCAGTGGTAGTGTCCTCCCATCGCCTGGCGAAGAGGCGCAGGCGACCCCCAATGGGAGGACCGGGCTCATCTACTTGTAGCGGCGGTAGGGGCGACCATCTGCCCCCCGAA
Organism: Diadophis punctatus similis; assembly: GCA_023053685.1. Classification (NCBI taxonomy): domain Eukaryota; kingdom Metazoa; phylum Chordata; class Lepidosauria; order Squamata; family Dipsadidae; genus Diadophis; species Diadophis punctatus. Next base: position 2,351,441 of record JALIGW010000067.1, read on the forward strand.
AAGGCCGCCTAGTGTTATCTTTGCGTCTATCTTGCCCCTGATTTTGCCTCCCGACGTATTGGTTCCTGCCCTGATTGTAAGGGGCAGGCCTGTAGTTACGCCGGGGAAATGCTGGAGCGGTGGCGGCATGGGTAGTAGAGGCAGAAGCCTTGTTCTGTCCTTTGCATGTGCAGTTGGGCAGAACCTTCAGCTTATCCTTGCCTTCCACCAAATATGGTTCCAAGGCCTCAGCAAAAAGCGACTGACCCTTAACTGGCGCGATGGCAAGGCGCCATTTGTGTCGGGTGTCGGCTGGCCAACCCCGCAGCCAGTGCATCCGTCGCGCCACGACTGTCGAACCCATGGCCCTGGCGGCGAAGCGGGCGGCCTGCAGGGTAGCATCCGACGTGAACTGTGTTGCCGCGATCAATTTGTTTATGTCCTGCCTGGCCCGGACATCCGAGGACGGTGTGTGGTCCTGGAGCAAGTTCAGCCAGCGGATGGACGTGCGGCAAAAGAATGACGCCGTGGCTGAAGCCTTGATCGCCCAGGCCGCCGCCTGGTGGGCTCGTTGCAGCGCCTGTTCCGTCCGGCAGTCCTCCGGCCGCAGGAGTTCTTCAGAATCCCCCGGCATCTGGGCTGTCGAGTAGAGGGCCTTAATTGGCGCATCAATGGGTGGTACCGGCATGTGTTGGGCCATGCCCTGCGCCACATTAAAGTACCTCTTATCGAGTGCTGACGGAACCACCCCTGCCTGTGGGTTCAGCCATTGTTTTAGGACTGAATCCACAAATAGTTTGGGGGCAGGGATCACTTCCGTCTGGGAGGTGGCCTCCTCGAAGAGAGGGTCCACCTCCTCCTCTTCCGCTGCCTGCTTGGTGTCAGCGGAAGATATCTTGGCAGCAGCCTTTGCTTTATGCAGCAATGACTTAAACAAGGCCAGATTGAAGAGGCCAGAGACCGCTGGGGCTTCGGGGGCCACATCCTCATCCTCAGAGAGCTCAAGTTCCTGGCCACGAGCGTATCCTGCGCTAATCCGGGAGACCCTAGCGTGGACCCCTGGTCGTCCTCGAGGGACAAATCCGCCGCCCCCGGAGTAGCCAAAGCGTTGGTACGTGCGGTGTGTCTGGCACCACTGGCAGAGACAGGTGTGGCCCGCTTCAGCCCTGCCTCAATGCCCCTTTCAATCGCAGCCTGTATCATGGCCTGCAGCTCTGGAGAATTAAACTGGGCTGCCACTGATGTTGAAGGTGTGGCTGGAATGGTGCCCGGTGTTCGGCCCTCAGAGGGTCTGGGGTCCTCCCAGATGTCTCCTCCCCCAAGGCGTAAGTCAGGGTTGTCTAAGGACAGAGCTCCTGATGACTGTCTGGAGCGTGGTGGGGGCACAGCAGTCTCCTTGGGGGGACGTGACCCAGAGACAGATCGGGGGGGTGACTGGACTCTAGAGGGAGGCTTATCAGATGCCTTAGCCCGTTGTCGTTCCTCCACCCCGGAACCCTTGGACTGACCCCTGGGGCGTTCATCAGAGGACCCTCTGCAAGGGGACCTGTCTCTATGGTCCGAGGGAGGCGTGCTGGCATGCCTAGCCTTCCCCTCGGAGTCCCGGGTGTCCTTGGACGATTTCGCCCTGCTTTTCCCCGATTTGGCGCGTTTATCGGCCATCGGGAAAGCACACACACACAAGGGGTGAGGACGAGCAGAGCTGAAGGCACTCAGAAGCGCTGACGTCGGCGAAGTGTGTCGGAGCCAAAGGGGAGTGGCTCGATCAGCTGTAGCTGCGGCAGTCGGCGGTGAAGTTTCTCTCCCTCGCCGCTCTTCGCTGTCTCCAGGCAGAATATGAAGCCGGTAGAAGTGGGCGTGCCTGGCTAAGCGCGCAATGGCCGACGGCGCGAAAATCTGACAGGACCTCAGCCGGAGAATCGGGTCGCCCGTTGGCCCACAGCCCAAGCTCTGCAGCCGCTCTGATGCACTAGGCAAGCGGCAAAACGATCCCCTGGGGCCCAGCTACTGTGGCAGGTCTCGGCCGGGTAATGAGTGAGGCCAACCACCCAAGCGCTCAGCTTCTGCGGTTTTAACAGCTCTGACAGGCACACACTCAGGAAAGGCGGGCAGTGGCAGAGCCACCCTGGCAGATGGCCACGCAAGCGCTTGGCTTCTGTGGCAGTCCTCGATTGTTTCAGAAGGGTGCCAGGCCGCAAGGGGATGTTTGCAAGTGACCACCCCCCCCAGAGAGCCCAAAGGCCAAGGGGAAGAGGCCAGTCAATTAGTAGGTGCCTCCCCAGCGTAGATGTCAATCGAGGGGAGGAATAACTCACACTTAGAAGATAGAAGAAGAAGATAGCTAACCAGCAAGGTTGGGGTGACACAATCCTTTTTGACACAGGACTGAGTCGAAAGGGGGGGTTCTCTTCAAGGGGAACAGTTTTTATATAGTCAGATTCAGTCCTGATTGGCTGTTGGATTGTATCATCCCAATCTTGGAGGCTAGCTCCGCCCACTATGGAGAAAGAGAATGACCTTTCATTTGCCCCTTCCAAGCAGAGTAATTAATGTTCATGCCACAACTCCTTGACTCATTTTGCTCAATGTGCTCCTGAGCTTCTGGAAGCCAGTTGATTTCAGTCAATCCTTCTAATTCCTATATTGCCCTGACTAATCTCTCTGTTTATGTTTAGAGGGTGCCTTATTCAAGATGTACAGAAAGTTGCTCCCCAGGTTATGCCAAGCTTGTGAGAGAGGGAGCCCCAGTTTGCTGCTACGACTGTTCTCTGTGTGTGGAAGGAACATTCTCTGGGCAAGAAGGTACAGTGGGTGGCTCCAAAAACAACAAAAAATCAGGATACAATCATTATTCTCTATTGATTTTGGGGGGTATTTGATCAAGAAGCATTAAAATAAATAATGAAAGGTTGCTGCTTTCTATTGAGTTGTTACTTTCTTGCTTGGTTTTGGGAAAGAGGACAAGTTTTGAGAGCTGATAATCACATTCATCTTCAGCCTTTAAAAAGAGTGTTGATTGTTTTAACTAATGTTGTGTCATATGGATATCCCTGGGCAGAAATAATATATATTATTCCTTGACGATGAAGTAATGGATTTCTGATGCGGTTTTCATGCTCCTACAGCTGCAGAAACAGATACATGCTAACCATTTTTTTCAGATGCAATCCATTGTGAAAAGTGTCCAGATGACCAGTATTCCAATAAGAAGCGAGATCAGTGTGTCCCCAAAAGCATAAGCTTCTTATCCTATGAAGAATTGTTGGGACTCATCCTGGCTTTCTTTGCCATTGCTTTGTCCCTAACCACCGCCTTTATTCTGGGAATCTTCATTAAATACAGAGAAACTCCCATAGTCAAAGCCAATAACTGTGAAGTCACCTACATCCTCCTGGTTTCACTCCTGTTTTCTTTCTTGACCTCCCTTTTATTCATCGGTCGCCCTGTGAAAATGACCTGTCTCCTTCGACAAACCATTTTCAGTATTGTTTTCTCAGTTGCTGTGTCTTCCTTGCTGGCCAAGACTGTAATGGTGGTGGTGGCCTTTCTGGCCACAAAGCCAGGCAGCAGCATGAGGAAATGGCTGGGGAAGAGTCTGGCCAACTCTATTGTTTTATCCTGCTCTGGTATTCAAGTAGGCATCTGTATGATATGGCTGGGAATCTTTCCCCCATTCCCAGATTCTGACTTTCATTCCCAACCAGAACATATCCTGCTGCAGTGCAATGAAGGCTCTGTCACCATGTTCTACTCTGCTCTTGGCTACATGGGTCTTTTGGCTGCCATCTGTTTCTTGGTGGCATTTCTGGCTCGAAATCTGCCAGGGGCTTTCAATGAAGCCAAACTGATCACGTTCAGCATGTTGGTTTTTTGTAGTGTTTGGATCTCCTTTGTTCCCACATATCTGAGCACTAAGGGGAAATACATGGTAGCTGTGCAGATCTTCTCCATCCTGGCCTCTGGCCTGGGTTTACTGGGCTGCATCTTTATCCCCAAATGCTACATTATTATCCTGAGACCTGCAATGAACAGCAAAGAACATCTGATGCTAAAAAAATTTTAAGGTTCCTTATGTTGGTGTCTATTTTTGTACAGTTTACATGCAGTATAAAATCACATACTTTGAAATAACATTTTATTTGTTGCAGCTTATCTTTCTTCATTCCATGTGAATAATTGAGTAGTGAAGTTGCTAAAACTACTCAAACTATTTAAAAAATCATATCCTTCAATTGTCATAATCTGAATTCATATTAAATTATAACCATCATCAAGGACATTATAAAATTTCTGAAACCATGCCAGATAAACTGTTACCAGGGGTGTTCTGATATGGTTTTAGATTAAATTAAAGACTATGGCTAATGATGATGTGCGTGTTTGTTACTATATAGATTGGTGTTATATTTTATTTTCTGAGGTGATGTTCTGAGTTTGTTTTTAAAAATAGTTAATTTCAAATACTGTATATATTTGATTGAACTCTTCTGGCTGGATAATGTAAGATCACTTATAGATAGATAAATGAGATAGATAGATGGGAGGGAGGGAGAGACAGAGAGACAGGGAGACAGAGAGACAGATAACATTATATATATTAATAATAGATAAAATATCAACATGAACATTGGAGCAGCTTTAATTTTTCCCCATCCCTTTGAATAAATTAATGATACACATTATTATTTTGACAGTCCTCAATCAAAAGAAATATATATACAACTCTGAATGATTTGGGGGAAATTATGTATACATGATATGACAATGAAGATGTGTTTATGAGTATTAAAAGTGGTTCCTGGTTTTTCCATGTCCATGTCCATATCAATATGAATATCCATATCCATTTCCATATACAGTACTGTACATATAGTGTCTATGTGCCTGTGTGTGTCCTGCCAACCTAGCAATTCAAAAGAATGTAAATGCAAGTAGATAAATAGGTACCACTTCAGTGGGAAAGTAACCATGTTCCGTGCATCTTCAGTGTATAGTTATGCCAGCCACCTGACCATGGAAGCATCTTCAGATAAAGGCTCTTCATTTGTGAATCAAAGATGAGCACCACCCCTTTGGTTGGTCATGACTGACAGGGGAAATCTTTACCTATACCCACCTAAATCTTTCCCTATAAATATATAAATTTGTTTTTGCGCATGTGTCTTTTCTTTGTCTTTGTCTTTTTGTCAGTCAGCCCTTCAGTGTATTACAGATTAGGAAAGCTATATCATATAAGTCAGTACTTCTTTTATCTGACCTTGTCTTGGTAATGGTCTCTCAATGCCATTACCTCTGCCTTCTATACTATCTCTTTTTGGATATTCAGAAAGCATTGGAAAAGCAAAGCAATTGCAATGTATTTTTATTCACATACTGATCAGTTTCATTCATTATGCTAAATCAGGATTGTAGATTGTCCTAATTTTGATTTCTGTCATTGTAGTGTCATACCTATCCTAGCCACTTCTGGGTTGTCTGCAAAGATGAGAAACATTTCCTCATTTCAATTGTTTACCAAATCAAAGTGTCCAGAGCCCAGCACTCAACAAGAAGGAACTCAATAAGAATGAAATGGTATAGGGTTTCCTGCCTAAGCAGGGGGTTCCACTAGAATAGAATTGAATAGAATAGAATAGGACAGGACAGGACAGGACAGGACAGGACAGGACAGGACAGGACAGGACAGAATAGATCAAAAATAGATCCCATTTTTTAAATAACATCGTTTAAAATGAAAGGTGGTGGTGAAAATTCCATAAACTTGTTTCAAAATAGAATGAAAAGCATATGGTTTTAATCATTAGAAGGAGAATTGGGAATAACTGTTACATCAGAAACGTGCTGTTGGAGAAAACAATTTTCTATGGCTCAGCGGCATAGTCCAAATTTAAGAATAAAGAAGGGAATAATTCAGGGAAGTCTGGCTGTATTTTTTTACTCTATCAGTGTATTTTTGTCATGTGGTAAAACAATTGAAAACTTTTTCACCAGCGAGGAGAGACATTTTAATTTCTTCTTATTCTGTCCTGTGTGGATGAGACCATCTTCTTCAATGAAGGTATTCAGATATTCCAGAATGCTTACCTCCAAGTAACATCAGTATTGTTTTGAATGATTTCCCCCCACCCTGAATATTGCATTCTTTAGGCCTAGATAGAGAATAAATACATATGGATTGATTACTGACTGTTGTGTGGGCATCAACATCTACTGACATCATAGCTGGACCATCTTCAGGATGATCTGCCCATAATGTAGCCTTCATGTATCTCAGTGACACACACTTTGTCACTAGTTGTTTGTTTGTTTGTTTGTTTAGTTTGTCAAGCATGTATGAGAAAATGATTATAAGTATGAACATAACATATAAACATATATAACAGAATAGAATAGAATAGAATAGAATAGAATAGAATAGAATAGAATAGAATAGAATAGAATAGAATAGAATAGAATAGAATAGAATTTTTTATTGTCCAAGTGTGATTGGACACACATGTAGCATAAGGGATTCTATTGTGAGCAGAGCAGTGGAGTACTCTTCTCGTGAAATACCTCTGGACCTGCTCAATTGTATTAATGTCAGATATATAGTGTGGATTCCAGGCAGATGAGCTGTATTCGAGAATTGGTCTGGCAAAGGTTTTGTATGCCCTGGTTTGTAGTACAATGTTACCGGAGAAGAAGCTTCGCAAAATTAGATTAACAACTCTTAATGCCTTTTTGGCAATGCTGTTACAGTGAGCTCTGGGGCTTAGGTCTTTTGAAATGAGTACTCCTAGGTCCTTGACAGAGTGAAGGTCGTCTATGAGGTCGTATCCACCCAGCTTGTATTTGGTGTTTTGATTTTTGTTGCCAATGTGTAAGACAGAGCATTTGTTGGTTGAGATTTGAAATTGCCAATTGTTCAACCATTCTGACACATAGTTCAGGTCGCTTTGTAGGGCAGCAGTATCATCGGTGGTGTTAATTAGTTTTATGTCATCAGCGAAGAGGACGCAGTTGCTTGTAATATGATCGCAAAGGTCATTTATGTAAATTAGAAAAAGAGTCTGTCCATCTTGAATGCTGGTCATGTTCTTCTTCTCTTTCCTTCTACCTTTTCCCAGATTTGTCTAGTACATCTTTTACAACACAATCTGGAGTAAGATTGTATCAGCACTACTTCAGTGAGCACTACTTCAAAGTGCTGTATATGGGTGTTTCTTCAAAAACCATTCAGCAGTTTCAGTTGGACTAGAATGCAATTACTCAGCTGTTGGTGGGTCAAAGGGATTCCGCGCTGACTTACTTTGGTCCTTATTAGCTTCTAAATGAAGTTCAAAGTGTTGGTTTTGATCTTTAAAGCCATACATGAGAAACTGGTACTGTTGCAAAAGATTGCTGTTGTCCTCCAATGCTGTCGCTGTTCTGCCCCATACCCCAGTGGTGGGTTCCTACCGGTGCGGTGCGGTGCATAGCTCCAGTAGGGAGCGGCTGATTGTGCAATTTGCGCGTGACCTCTCTGGTCCGTTTTTGCCAGTCCCTCACGCACATCGACATCTTTTAAAAATAATTTTGCAGCTTTTTTGCTTCTGTGCATATGTAGAAGAAAAATCTCGCTGAAATCTTGTGAGGGGACATGCGCGCTCGCGACATTTCGGCAAGATTTTGCTTCCGCGCATGCACAGAAGCAAACTTGTGCGAGGGGGCGTGCATAGCGAGCATGCGCACGCACAAAACATGGAGATGTGCGCGCAGCGCACCGGTATCGGTAAGTGAGCAACCCTCCCCTGCCATACCCTCAATGCTGCCCCCTATCCCCAATGCTACCACCAGCCCATCCCTAATGCTACTGCCACCCTTCCCCTGGTGCCATCCTGCCCATTCTGACCTCTCTGCCAACACCACACTGACACCCTGGTCCCATCAACATTCTGCCCCCAATGCTGCCAATGCCCTGCCCACCCCAACACTGATGCTGCAGATGCTGCAGGCCAGACTAGGACCACCCGTAGGCCCTAAAATGCCCAGGTTCTGACCAAATGTCATTATGTTCCCACAGTCTAAGTAAGACTAGCCCCTTTTAACTTCCATTGACCTTATCTGGTGGCAGATAAGGTCAATGGAAGTTAAAAAGGGCTAATCTTCATTGAGAAATATGGCTGCTGCCTGCCCACAATTTGGCAGTTCGATTCTCACCGGCTCAAGGTTGACTCATCCTTCCATCCTTCCGAGTTGAGTAAAATGAGGACCCAGATTGTTGGGGAAATATGTGGACTCCATAAACCACTTAGAAAGGGCTGTAAAAGCACTGTGAAGTGATATATAAGTCTGCTATTGCTATTGCTATTGCTATTGTGAAAAAGTCAATAATGGGCCATTGTTTCAGATTAACGCCCCAGGGAATTTTGACGAGATGTTCTTTGTAACCATGGAGACTAATAGTCTTCTACATTTTGAAAGATACAAGACATTTAACAGGGGGCTCCAATAGGTTGTTCAATATGTCGTGATCTGGAGTTAACCATTATGGAGTATCTAATCTTCTCTGAGGAAGATGGCCTCATCCACATCAGACAGAATAAAAAGGAATTATAATGGCCCACTGCCTAGTTCAAGAACATTGAACTGTTTTTCCACATTTTAAGCTTTAGAAACTCAAGAACTAAGTTTGGTGACTAAAAAACAATCAAACTTCCCTGAATTGTTCCTTTCTTGACTCTCAAATATGGATTATTCTCCTGAGTCAAGGAAAACTCTTTTCTCCAATGGCACACTTTTATGACAATGCTCGTCCCCAATTCCCCTTCTAGTAATTAAAATAATCATGATTATTTATTCTCCTTTGAACAAGGTTTATGGGATTTCCACCACCACAATTAGTGGCCAATCAATGTGACAACAAAGGGGATAGACAGCATGTGATAATCTGATTTGTAACAGCCTCCTGTGATGAGAGCAGAGTTTGGGGTAAAGCTGGGCAAAAACTGTAGCAGTCTGAAATTGCAGATAGCTCTTCGAAATCTGGGGGAAAACTGGACTTTCTTCACTGTAGTTGTGGTCTTCTGTGATCTCTGAGATTTAACTCTGTGCTGAAGAAAAAACTATAGGAAGGATCTCCTGCAGTACTGTATATGTCAAATGTTGCTACTGCTGCATATACAGCTCTTTCTGCTTCTGCTTCTGCTTCTGTCTCAAATTCCCTGTGCCAGTATGCTGATGAAATGTCCATTTAAGGTGATAATAGAAGAAAAGGAGTGGTTCCATTACTACAAGCCAGGAGACTACTGGATTACTGGAATAATGTCTGAAATCTTATCTCTATCGTACCAATTTTCGTTCTCCAAGCCTCCAACCCACCAACTGAAAAGGTAATTGTCAGCACGTCCAAGGATTTTGGTGATTGATTTTACCTGCTCCAATGTCTTTTCTATGAATGATTTCATTTCTCCTATTCCTCACCTTGAGAAAGGCAAGTCATTATTGCTCATCCCAATTTGCTTTTGAGGAAAGGCTCCTGGGGAACCTGATGATTTTGTAAAACCTGAGTTTGCAAAGTTCCTTTTTAGTTCTTCCGCAAGTCTCAGCCTCAACACTGGGCAACACTGGGCACTGCCAACACTGTCCCATGATGAATCTTGCCTGGATGGATTCTGCCTGCTTTCAAAATGATTACCTTGGGACTGTGGAGAGTCAGCAACTTATTTATTCATATTTATTTTATTTATTTATGAACAATAGTTAAGCAGTAACTCCCAATAAAGTGATTGGATGATACCTTAGAACAAAGTGAGATCTCTTGTATTTTCTCCCCACTGTTTCTTCCCCTTCCTTACATTTACTCTATAATTCTTACCACCCTCTCCACTCTTTCTTTCCACTCTTTAACACTTTTGCCACTTTTGTGGCTTCCCTGTTCCTTTTGGTTTAAAACAAGGGATACAAAATAAAAGGGATAAAATTCAAGGAGGGGAGAGACTTTGAGTGATAAGTTATTGTTTAGTCACAGAGGAATTACATTAACTTTAGTTAATTGTAGAATATAGGACAATAACTCTAAAGCCATGAATATTCTACAGCAAATCTCTAGGTCTAAAAAAGTCTTGTTGAAGAGATATCCATCTTCAGATAGGTAATATCTCTTGCTAATCCAGTACTTGAATCCTGTTAGTCATCTCCAGAGTGGCATAACAGGAAGAAATCATATAGTATAATCACAACATACACAATATACGCTTGGTAGCATCCCTTATTAACATTCTGGAGGTGTATGAAGATACAGATCTTCATGTGAATTGATGTGAGTGATATATTAGATTTGCAAATAGGTAAGTAAATAAAATAAATGTTTTGGTTTTGCAAAAGTTTATTCTAAGCAGATTGAAACAGTTACAATAGTAAGAAACCTCCACACTTTCTTTTTGAGTAAAAGAAGGTGTGAAGGTTATTGAACTATAAGAATAATTTTCCCTCCCAAGTCATAATTTGGTGAAAATGATAGGTAATATCTCTTGCTAATCCAGCCCTTGAATCCAGCTGTTAGTCCTCTCCAGAGTGGCATAACAGGAAGAAATCATATAATATAATCACAACATACACAATATACACTTGGTAGCATCCCTTATTAACATTCTGGAGGCATTGGAAGATACAGATCTTCTCCCAAGCATTGGGCTAGGATGGGGGTTGAGAGCTATGAGCATATGTAGTCTGATGCCTGGGGTTAATGGTATGATTTTAATGACATTTTATGGATTGTTGTGAATTGATATGAGTGATATATTAGCTTTGCAAATAGGTAAGAAAATAAAATAAATGCTTTGGTTTTGCAAAAGTTTATTCTAAGCAGATTGAAACAGTTACAATAGTGAGAAACCTTCACACTTTTTTTTTTTTGAGTAAAAGAAGGTTCAGAGGTTTCTTACTATTGTAACCATTTTCCTTACCTGGCTACTGAACTATAAGAATATTTTTCCTCATTCCCCCCCCCCCCGAAGTCATAATGTGGAGAAAATGATAGGCAGAATCAGTTCTGGTGATTTTGATAGGATTCCTTTACTCCTGACATAACAAGCTTGCTATCTCTCTCTGATATTTCTTTTGGCAAGAAGCTCCTAGTGGTGTCAATGAGACTGTTCTTCTTATAGAAATTTCAAAAATGTCTATCACCTGCAAAGTCCAAATAAATTGAATAATTTAATTCAATAATGAGTATCTGATTATCTTTTTGGCATTGCACTATATAGACATAAAGCTACAGTAAATTTGACATGCTTTCATGAAAACCCAAACTAAAGATTTATTTATTTAATGGAATTTGTCAAACAAAAATGAGAACAAGAATAAAAGAATAAAAATACAACGACAGGGACGATAGGCACGTTAGAGCACTTATGCACGCTCCCTCTACTGACCCCTTAAGTATGAAGTAAGGTCCACGGAAGTCAATTTGTGACTGAAACTGTGAAAATTTATAGCTGAGACAACTGAATCAGGTAGAGCATTCCAGAATTTGACAACTCTATTACAGAAATCATACTTTTTTACAGTCAAGTTTGGAACGATTTACATGGAGTTTAAAGAGGTTGTTCGCCGCATATTATTGTGATTAAAACAGAAAAAGTATAATTTTGTATGTAATACCTAGCTCTGACCACAAGCGACACAGTTATAAACCGAGAACTTCGAGTCTACCAGCATAAGGAATTCTATTGTGTACAGAAGAGTGCAAGAGTTTTCTCATGAAGTACTTCTGAACCTGCTTGATTGTACTGATGCCAGATATATGGTGGGGATTCCAAATAGTTGAAGAATACTCTAAAATTGGTCTAGCATAAGTTTTATAAGCTCTAATTAGCAATACAATGTTTTCAGAAAAATAGCTTCTCAAAATTATGTTTACAACTCTTAATGCTTTTTTAGCAATGCTGTTACAATGAGCTTTGGAGCATAAATCGTCAGAGATAAGTGCACCTAGGTCCTTAACAAGGTGAGGGTCATCTGCTAGATCAATGCCACCTAGCTTATCCTTGACATTCTGATTACCTTTACCAATATGTAAGACAGAGCATTTATTAATCAAAATTTGAAGTTGCCAAATAGATGACCATTCAGACACATAGTCGAGATCACTTTGCAAAACAACAGAATTATCTGTAGAATTGAATAATTTTACGTCATCGGCAAAAAGAACGCAATTGCTTTTAAGTTGATCACATACATCATTGATATAGAGCAAAAAAAGATGATGAAATTTCTCATGTTGCAGTGAGAACAACTTCTATCACATTCTGCCCTTCTTGTTGGCTGTTAATGAAGTCAACCAGAATCCAAGGCTCTTACCCAACATCACCCTTGGCTACAACATCTATGAGAACTTTTTCAGTGCAAGAATGACATATGAGGCCATGCTGGATGTGCTGTCTACAGGGCAGGAGAACGTCCCAAACTACAGATGTGGAAGACAAAAGAACCTGCTGGCCATTCTTGAGGAGGTGGATTCTGAACTCTTTGATCATATTTCCAATGGCTTGAGCATCTATAAAATTCCACAGGTATAAAACCAAATGAAATTAATTCCATGTTGTCAATTGTTCATATTTGCATGTGTGTGTAAACATGTGTGTGTGTGTGTGTGTACACACACACAGCTTCTGGTGGTGACGTCACTGTGCAGAGGAGTGAGGGAACAGGGCTCTGTTCCAAAAGCCTGAATTTTCTTGTAGGGGATCCTGAAAAGGCACGCTCGGTCCCGGAGGGATTGACTGGAAAAAAGGGGAAAATCCAGAGACCTCGAGGCAACACGCAATTGCCTCGAAGGGACAGGGGAAACCTCTTAACTTTGATGTGGAAAAACCAGCCATTCTGGCTGGCCCAAACAGTGACTGCCATACAGAAGGAAGAAGAAGAGTGTAAAATAAGCTGGATTAGTGAGGGGAAAATAAAGTTACCCGAAAGGAGGTAAAATCAGAAATAAGTCTTGAGAAGTAGCAATATTGAAGCTCAAAGCTGGTAAAGTGCAGCGATCGGGAGAGCGGGAGTAAAGGCCAGCTACGGAATGGAAACAGTGACAGTGACAGCCCAAAAATAAAGAGGTATACCACAGAACTGAAATCTCCGAGAGGATTGGAAGTGGATTTAAGCAGTGAATATATAAAGGATTTAAATACTTTTTTTTTGTTCTTATCTTGTGGATGAATTTTGATGAAATAGATTTGCAGACGCAGAGATATTTGAAATATTTGAAAACTTGGGGACTAAAACAAAGGAACAAAAAAAAACCTGGACACTTTGAATCGGAGCAGCCATAGTTGATTGAATGGGAGGAGGAACTTAAAAGGATCGAGAACTTGAAGAATTGTAGTAGATTTATCTGATAGAACACTAAGAGTATGATATTGAGACTTTTAAAAAAATGATTCTGGAAAATTTCAATCGGAGAAGGGGAGAAAAATATAGAACATTATTGCTGGAGTTGAAGGCGAAGATGAACCACGGAGCTGAGGTTTGAGATTATGTAAGACTGTGGAGTGCTGGAAATAGCTTGTTAAAGTGTTAAATTGATAGAACACTAAACAAAGCGCTTAAAAAAAAGGAAATTGTTCAATATCTGGCAATATTGTAGATAGATAATTATTGAAGAAATCCTCTAATTGATTAAGTAATTATATTATTATTGTATTTATTATTAATATAGAGTGTATATTGATAAGAAAACACATTCTTGCTCTGTTTGGCTTTAGAAGTAGATGTAAATTAATTGAAAGTAAGAGAGTAGGAGCTATTTAACATACTATATAATAATATATTATATTGAGATTTATAATCATATACATGGACGCGGAGAAGCCGGAAAAAGCGCCTAAAAATGACATCATTAAAGAGCCGAGGTGGCGCAGCGGTTAGAGACAGTACTGCCGGCCACTTTAGCTGACTGTGATCCGCAGGTCAGCGGTTCAAATCTCACCGGCTCAAGGTTGACTCAGCCTTCCATCCTTCCGAGGTAGGTAAAATGAGGACCCAGATTGTTGGGAGCAATGTAAATATATACCTTTGTTACTGCTGTAAACCGCTTAGAGACTGCTTGCACTGTGAGGCGGTATATAAATCTCACAAATAAATAAATAATAAATAAATCATCGCCGGGCTCCTAACGTGCAGTGTCCCGCACAGCACAGGTAGGAACCCACCACTGATACACACACACACACACACACACACACACACACACACACACACACACACACACACACACACACACTCATACACACACACATAAATACATGTATGTATATGCATTGTGTGTGTATGTATACATACATACAATGATGGGCTGCTACCGGTTTGGACCGGTTCTGCACCTCAGCTGTTTTACTTATCGGGGTTGCCCTAGAAGGTAAACTGTAGAGCTTTGAACGTTGCACATGCACACAAAGCATGCACTCACAGAACCAGTTGTTAACCTGGTTGCAGCCCACCACTCTCTCTCTCTCTCTCTCTCTCTCTCTCTCTCTCTCTCTCTCTCTCTCTCTCTCTCTCTCTCTCTCTCTCTCTCTCTCTCTCTCTCTCTCTCTGTGTGTGTGTGTGTGTGTGTGTGTGTGTGTACAATATATCCCCTTCAACTATCACTGCCTTGTCGTGGCGAAGGGGCTTGCCTGGCCCAATGAAACTATGAGCTATGCCTTGCAGGGCCACCCAAGATGGACAGGTCATAGCAGAGAGCTCTGACAAAACATGATCCACTGGAGAAGAAAATGGCAACCCACGCCAGTATCTTTGCCATGAAAACCCCATGGACAGTACCAAAAGGCAAAAAGATATGACCCTGGAAGATGAGCCCCTCAGGTCAGAAGATGTCCAATATGCTCCTGGGGAAGAGCAGAGGGCTAGTATTAGTAGTGCCAAAAAGAGTGAAGCGACTGGGCCAAAGCCGAAAGGACGCTCAGCTGTGGATGTATCTGGTAGTGAAAGAAAAGTCCGATGCTGTAAAGATCTATACTCCATAAGAACCTGGAATGTAAGATCCATGAATCAAGGCAAGCTGGATCTGGTCAAACAAGAAATGACAAGACTGAACATTGACATATTAGAAATCAGCAAACTAAAATGGACAGGAATGGGTGAATTTAATTCAGATGACCATCAGGTATACTACTGTGGGCAAGAATCTCTCAGAAGAAATGAAGTAGCCTTCATAGTCAATAAATGTGTAGGAAAAGCAGTACTGGGATAAAATCCCCAAAATGAAAGAATGATCTCAGTTTGAATCCAAGGCAAACCATTCAACATCACAGTAGTCCAAGTCTATGCCCCAACCACTGGTGCTGAAGAGGCTGAAGTTGACCAGTTCTCCATACTGGGCAGAGCTAGCCTCCAAGAATGGGTTAAATCTGCCCTCTAGCCAATTAGGACAGAGTATTCAAAAGCTATAAATATGACCCCTGTTAGTCTGGCACCCCCCCTACATCGGTCCTTAGCCATAAAGGACTTGTGCTTTACCCATTCCTGAAGGCTAGTTCCTGAAAAAAAGAGTTTTCCTGTCAAGATCTTCACTGAAACATCTGTGAGTTCCTGTATAAATTCCTGTCTCCAAATCCTCCCTAACTGACAGCTGTCAAGCGGCTTGGCTAGTGGGCGGCTAGGGCTTTTGCCCAGCCGTGATTGGCACCCCCCAGCTGAAGGCCCAAGTTTAATAGTGCCACATTCCGGCTGCCGTGGGTGCCTGGACTGGTCCCCCTTTTAAAGAACATAGCTGACCAGATCCAAACTGAATGACTGCTCACCAGGGAGAGAGGCCCTTATCTTGTTTGCCGATCGGAATGCCGCAGAAGCTATCGCGCTTGAGCGGCCACCTACCTCTCCCTCCGGCTGGAGCCCATGCTCCGAAAGCCGGCCCGGCACATCCCTTTGCGCTCCCAGCAAGCTGAGGCCTTCGAATTGGAGTGAGCAGTCTTCCATCCGACGATTGGGCACGCAAGCGCTTGGCGCGAAAAGCCATTTGAAGCATCCTGAGGAGATTGCAGTGGCCATTTTGTCTGCCGGCCGAGCGTCGATCTGATTGGCTACCGGGCCGCTGATGTCAGAGGACCACGTGAGCACTCCCCCCGCTCGGCTCCGAAACAACACAGCAGCCACAGACGCTTCTGAGCAGTTGAAGAGCAAGCAGCAGCTTCAGACGCTCCTCACCAGTACGAGCAGCCTGCAATGGCTGATACTGTCACCAAGCAGCCCAAATCGAAGGCCAAGGCCAGCAGGCCTTCTGCCATGGACAATTGCTCCCCAGGGGAGACTGCCCCACTCCCGGCCTCTACTAGCAGGGACAGATCGCCTCTGGCTTCCTCCCATTCCTCCAGGCCCAAGGCTCCCAAAGCCAGCCAGCAGGAGGAACCTAATAAAAAGCGAAAGGCCACTCATGCCCCTAAAATGGGGCAAACAAAAGGGGCAACATCAGGGGCAGGGCCAACGCCCAGAGCATCAGGGGGTGCTACAGGGGCCCAGGCAGCCCATAGTCATCACTCCACACCATCCCACTCCACGGAGAACCTCTCATTGGACAACGTGGAGGTCTCCCTCGGGGAAGGGGATGTTTGGGGGCCACCTGCCCCAAGCAGGGGGCATAAGCACCAGACTGACCAGAGGGACCCACTGGAGGATCCACTCATGCAGGACAGGATTAATGCGGCCATCTGCAAAGGTGTTGAGGCAGGCATCAAAGCCATGACCAGCCCCACCCAGTCCAGTCCAGAGCAGCCACCCCCAACTCCCCCTTGTACCCAGCAGGAACCTGACTATCATACCTACAGAGACGATGAGCTTGAGGACTACTCTCCTCTGGGTTCCCCCTCACATCAAGAGGGCATGGACATTGACCAGAGTCAACCGCAGGGGGAACTAGGGGATGAAAAATGGGACCCCCAGCTGTCAGATGATGAGGGTCTCGCCCCAGAGCCACCCACATCCACTGCTCTTTTCCAGCCATCCCTCTTTAGGCCCTTGCTGCACAAGGCCAAGGCCACAGCAAATATTCCCTCGGCCTCAACTGACACCATGGAGACCAGCGTGATAGAGGACCCCATTTTCGGGGAGATCACCACCTCCCACGCCGAGGTGATCCCTACACCGAACCTCTTCATTGACGCAATTACGAAGCAGTGGCAAGCACCAGCAGCGGGTCCACTGCCAAACGCTCTGGACAAACGCTACTTCAATGTAGCCACGCAATTGGCTAAACATCTTTCCGTGCCGCCCGTGGACGGTCCTGTCATGGCCCTCTACTCCAACACCCCATTACCTGGTGACGCGGACGAACTCCTTCGGCCAGAGGAGCGACGCACGGAAGCAGTCCTGCAACGCATACACCAGGTGGCTGCCTGGTCGGTGAGAGCCTCCACGACTGTGTCCTTCTTCTGCAGGACCTCCTTGAAGTGGCTGCACGTCCTCCGTGACCATATCCCTCCGGCAGACACAAGGGCGCACCAGGACATCAACAAACTTCTGGTGGTGGCGCAGTTTACATCGGACGCCAGTGTTGTGCCTTGGCCGCGTCCGGCGCCGAGTATGGAGGATCCGGAGGACGTGGAGCTGCTCATGGTGCAGCAGTACCAGCCCATGTGCCTGGCACCAGAGACGGCTGGTGATGAGGACTCGGTGCCAGAGCAGGATGATCTCCCAGGACCTTCTGCACCTGCGCAGCAGAGTGCTTCATCAGGAGATGAAGAACCCATGCTGGATGCCAGAGCTCGCAGAGCAGCCAGAAGACAGGATTGGCTGAGTAAGCATCGGTCTAATCGGAGGAAGCAGTGAGGGCTAATTGGGCCACACCCTTCAGTGCCTATATTAGGCCGGCGCAATTAGTACTCACTGCTGAGAACAACGAATCAATGACTGTGGCATGTCCAGAGTTTTACTTCTACGTTTGTTTGGGAATCTTATCGAAGACAGCAGCTTCTGCCAGCTTTATTCCGGGAAGCCAGCCAAGTTGTTCAGATAAGAGAAGAATTAATGAGTCTTGCTTTGAACTTTTGTCTGTGTGCTATTTAACCCTCCAGTAACCCAAAGAACCTTATTCCTTGAGACTTTCCGTTTGTGTTGTCTTTGGACTTTTAAAACCTCTGAGCTTTTGCTAAGAAACCTTATTAGTAAAAGGAACCTTTTTGTTTGCCTCACAAACGGTTGTGTGTGTGTGTTTCTGGGGGTTGCGGTGCTGGGTCACAACAGTTTGTTCTCAGCCCAAACTGACCACACACAAGCCCAGATTGCATCATGGAGCAGCTTCAGGACGAGAATGCTCAACTTCGGCAGCAGCTGGCAATCATGAACGCTCAGTTAACAATGCAGCAAAATCAGTTGGCAGCTGCTCCTGCCTTGGCCCCAGCCCAACGGACACGCTGCCCGATAGCCATGCCGGATAAGTTCCATGGTGACGAGGCTATGTTCGCGGCGTTCCTGGGCCAGTGCCAGCTGTTCATGTCCCTGAGGCCAGAGGATTTCCCCCACGACCGGGACAAGGTGGGGTTTGTAATTAGCCTGCTGTCTGGAAATGCAGCACGTTGGGCCACCCCTCTACTGGTCCAGAACAGTCCCCTCCTCCAGGACTTTGGGCGTTTCTGCACTCATTTGGAGGAGATGTTTGCTGACCCAATTAAGGCCCAGACAGCGTGCAGGCAATTAAGGCAGCTGAGGCAAGGCCGGAGACCACTCAGGGAGTACATCAGTGAATTCCGTCTCCTCAGCCAAGACTCGGCCTGGAATGAGGCTGCGTTGTTGGATGCCTTCCAGGAGGGCTTGGCAGACAGCATCCAGGACGGGCTGGCACACGTGGACATTCCTGCAACCACCCAAGAACTGGTGCGGCTCTGCTTGAAAATTGATGCCCGGTTGCAAGCGAGGAACGCACGCCGTGCTGCTCCGGCGCCTCTCGCGCCACCTGACGTCCCCGCTGTTCTGGCTCCACGGCGCGCTGCTCAGGCACCTCCTGTTCCCCGTGGACTTCCGTCGGCCCCGGCTCCCTGTGACGAGCCTATGGACCTTGGCGCTGTTCGGCCCCGCTTGACCGGCGCGGAAAAGGACAGATGCAGGGCAGGGGGGTTGTGTTTGTATTGCGGCGACCCGGGCCATTTCGCTCGCTCGTGCCCTAGGAAGGGTCGGGGGCCCACCGCTTCTGGTCCTGCTCCACCGTCCCAGCCATCGCCGTCGGGAAACGGCCAGCGCCCGGCCTAGCGGAGACGCTGGGTCGGGCATGCACACCTAAGGACTCCGGCTCAGCTGACGTGGATCCCGGTCCTCCGCGGCATCTGCTCTTGGACACCAAGGTCTTTATTGACCACCGGGACCGCGGCATCTCCGCACACGCTTTGGTGGACTCCGGGGCAACCACCAATTTCATTGACGAGGCGTTCGCCCAGCATCTTGCCGTTCCCCTGTGCCCCGTGGACCCGCCGATGAGGGTGGAAACAATTGATGGCCGGGTGTTGCTGTCCGGTCCGATTAAGGCCATCACGCAGCCGGTGCGCCTTTGCATTGGACGGCACGAGGAGGCCATACAGTTTTATGTGACGTCGGGACTCCATTTCCCTCTGGTTCTCAGACTGGCGTGGCTGCGCACCCACGACCCTCAGATTGTATGGTCCCAGAACTTCATTGCCTTCCCGAGTCTCCAGTGTGTGGACCATACGCGCCAGGTTTGCGCGGGCACGGTACCTGACCCTCTGGACATTTCACTCCCGGCTGAGTTTGCAGACTTCGCCGATGTGTTTAGCGAAAAGGAGGCGGACCAGTTGCCCCCGCACCGGCCCTACGATTGCCCTGTGGACCTGATTCCCAATGCTCCGCTCCCTTGGGCCGCCTCTACTCCATGTCAGAACCCGAACTGGCCGCACTGCGGGACTTTATCGATAAAAACCTGGCCAGGGGTTTCATCTGACCCTCCTCGTCGCCCTTGTCTGCCCCCGTCCTCTTCGTCAAGAAGAAAACCGGGGACTTGCGCCTGTGCTGCGATTATCGAAAGTTGAACGCCATCACAGTGCGTAACCGGTACCCGTTGCCCCTCATCCCGGAGTTGATGGAACGCCTCCGCTCGGCGACCATCTTCACCAAATTGGACTTACGTGGCGCTTACAATTTGGTGCGTGTTCGTGAGGGGGACGAGTGGAAGACGGCGTTCGGGACCCGCTACGGTCATTTTGAGTATACGGTCATGCCGTTCGGCTTGACCAACGCTCCAGCTGTGTTCCAGCATTTCATGAACAACATCTTTAGAGATTTGCTGGACCAGTTCGTTATCGTGTACCTGGACGATATTATGATTTATTCCACGTCCCGGAGCAGCCACATCCAACATATCCGTCAAGTCCTGCAGCGGTTGAGAGACCACCAGCTATACGCGAAATTAGAGAAATGCCAGTTTTTTCAGATGACTGTGGATTTCCTGGGCCATCGGATTTCGCCAGAAGGCATCGCCATGGACCGTGGCAAGGTCGAGGCCCTGAAAACCTGGCAACCCCCGCGCCGGGTGAAGGACGTTCAGTGACTCCTGGGGTTCGCAAACTACTATAGGACCTTCATCCCGGGGTTCGCCACTCTGACCGCGCCTCTCACTCGACTCCTGCAGAAACAAGTCCCTTTCCGGTGGGGCGATTCCGAACAAGAGGCGTTCAAGATCCTCACGGATGCCTTCATGCAGGAGCCGATCCTCAAGCACCCAGACTCTCACCATCCTTTCGTCGTGGAGGCGGACGCGTCCGACATTGCCGTGGGCGCCGTCTTGCTACAGACCCGGGAAGATGGCGGTCATCTCTTCCCTTGCGCTTATTATTCACGGAAATTAACCTCGTCGGAGCGCAACTATACTATCTGGGAGAAGGAGTTGCTGGCCATCAAGGCGGCTTTCAAGACCTGGCGGCACCACCTCAAGGGGGCCCGTCATCAAGTGGAGGTGCGCACGGACCACAAGAACCTGGAGTTCTTGCAGACGGCCAGGAAGCTCAACCAGCGCCAAATACGCTGGTCGTTCTTTTTCTCCCGCTTCAATTTTCGCATTACGTACATCCCGAGAGGCCGGAATCAGCAGGCGGACGCGCTGTCCCGCAAGCCAGAATACGCCCAAGCCCAGGACCCGCTGCCGCCCCGGACGGTCCTGTCCGTCGAGTCCTTTGCAGCTACCCAGGATCCCGTGGACCTCCGAGGACAGATCCGGGAGGCGCAGCGACACGACGCCTACGCGGCACAACGGAGGCAGGAGATAGGGCCTGAGTCCCCTTGGACGTTTTCGGATGACCTCCTCCATTTCCGGGACCTGCTCTACGTTCCCGCCGGTCCGCTCCATGGCCTGATCCTGCAGCAGTGCCACGACAGCCCTGCGGCTGGCCACTTCGGCCTTTTCAAGACTCTGAACCTGGTGGCTTGGACTTTTTGGTGGCCCCGACTCCGTGATGACGTCCAGGCCTATGTGACGTCTTGTGTTCGCTGTCGCCAGGCCAAGTATGCCCCTGGAGCGCCACCAGGCCTACTGCAGCCCTTGCCGACGCCCAAGAGACCCTGGGGGGCCGTCTCTATGGACTTCCTCACGGACTTGCCCCCGTCCGCTGGCTTCACGACCGTGTTCGTAGTGGTCGATATGCTGACCAAAATGGCACATTTCATCCCCTGTCGAGGGTTGCCGACAGCTCGCGCCACGGCCCGCATGTTTATCCAGCATGTTTTCCGTCTGCACGGTCTGCCGGATCGGGTCGTGTCGGATCGGGGAGCCCAGTTCACGGCCCAGTTCTGGAAGGGTCTGATGGCGGCCCTGGAGGTCCAAGTCTGCCTTTCATCAGCGCATCATCCAGAGACTGATGGGGGCACTGAAAAAGTCATCGGCATCCTTGAACAGTACCTGCGCTGTTTTGTCAACCAGCAGCAGGACAACTGGGCGGACTACCTTGCCGTGGCCGAGTTTGCTTTTAACAACTCTCAGCACACCTCCACGCATGCCTCTCCGTTCCTCGCCAACTTTGGTTACCACCCCCATTTCTTCCCGCTCACGCTCCTAGACTCTCCTGTTCCTGTGGCGGAGGAATTCCTGTCCGAGCTCCAGGCCGTTCACCAACTGGTCAAACGCTCGTTGAATAAAGCCAAGGAAGATTACAAGAGGGTCGCGGACTGCTCCCGGCGAGCAACTCCACCTCTGGCAGTCGGGGATCGCGTCTGGCTGTCCACGAAGCATCTCCCCTCCGACCGACCGGCTCGCAAGCTTGACCACCGATTCCTGGGTCCGTTCCCGGTGGAAGCGGTCATTAACCCCATGGCCTACCGGCTGACGTTGCCTCGCTCTCTCAGGATCCACCCCGTCTTCCATCGGTCCCTCCTTGTTCCCGAACGTCCTGCCTGTCCGCTCCGCCCTCCCGCTCCACCTCAGCCAGTGATCCGCACTCCCGCTGACCCACCCGAATACGAAGTTGCCAGTATTCGGGATTCCCGCTGGATGAAGGGCCGGTTCCAGTACCTCATTGAGTGGAAGGGGTACGCCCTGAGGACTTCACATGGGAGGATGCGACCGCCGTTCATGCTCTGGATCTGGTCCGGGCCTTCCATGCTCAATTCCCGTCCCGGCCGCATCCGGACCGACAGACCTGGGGGAAGGGCCCTGCGGTGAGGGATAGTGTTGTGCCTTGGCCGCGTCCGGCGCTGAGTATGGAGGATCCGGAGGACGTGGAGCCGCTCATGGTGCAGCAGTACCAGCCCATGTGCCTGGCACCAGAGATGGCTGGTGATGAGGACTCGGTGCCAGAGCAGGACGATCTCCCAGGACCTTCTGCACCTGCGCAGCAGAGTGCTTCATCAGGAGATGAAGAACCCATGCTGGATGCCAGAGCTCGCAGAGCAGCCAGAAGACAGGATTGGCTGAGTAAGCATCGGTCTAATCGGAGGAAGCAGTGAGGGCTAATTGGGCCACGCCCTTCAGTGCCTATATTAGGCCGGCACAATTAGTACTCACTGCTGAGAACAACGAATCAATGACTGCGGCATGTCCAGAGTTTTACTTCTACGTTTGTTTGGGAATCTTATCGAAGACAGCAGCTTCTGCCAGCTTTATTCCGGGAAGCCAGCCAAGTTGTTCAGATAAGAGAAGAATTAATGAGTCTTGCTTTGAACTTTTGTCTGTGTGCTATTTAACCCTCCAGTAACCCAAAGAACCTTATTCCTTGAGACTTTCCGTTTGTGTTGTCTTTGGACTTTTAAAACCTCTGAGCTTTTGCTAAGAAACCTTATTAGTAAAAGGAACCTTTTTGTTTGCCTCACAAACGGTTGTGTGTGTGTGTTTCTGGGGGTTGCGGTGCTGGGTCACAACAGCCACACTGCAGGCAGCCCGTTTTTCAGCTTGGGCAATGGGTTCTGCAGTGGTAGCCAGGAGGATGCACTGGCTGCGTAGTTGGCCTGCAGACCTCAGGCATAAGTGGAAACTGGCCGCAGCCCCTATAGCCGGTCAGTCCCTCTTTGGCCTGGCACTCGACCCTGTAGTTACGGAAACAAGGGATAAGCGTAAAGTGCTGACCCCTTGTACCAGGAAGTCTGCCACCAGGTCCTCCTACTTTAGGAAGGGTCCCAGGGGCCCTGCCCAACCCTATAATAGGTAGCAAGGGCAGTATGGGGGGGCAACAACAACAACAGCAACAATATGGGGGCCAACAGCAACAGCAACAGCGGCCTGCTTCTGACTTGTCCTTTAGGGGCTCCCAGTCCAAACGGCCCTTTAGAGGGGCCGGTGGTCGCCCTTACCACCGGTACAAGTAAACTAAATCCGGATCCTCCCATTGGGGGTCGCCTGGCATTATATGCCAGTCGATGGGAGGAAATCACCAAGGACGCATGGGTTTTACAGACCCTATCGTCAGGGCTATTTCTCGAATTTCTTTCCAACCCCCCGAGGTTCTTTCTACGCTGCCCCTTGTCATCCAATCGCACCAAATGGGTCCTTATGAATCAGGCCATCCAGCACCTGCTGGACATTCGAGCTATTCAGCAGGTGCCCAAGGACCAACAGGGGCAGGGATTCTATTCCATATTGTTCGTAGTCCCAAAATCCTCGGGCAGGTGGAGAGCCATTCTTGATTTAAAATGCCTCAATAGATATGTCATCTACAAGAAAATCAAGATGCACACCCTGCAATCAATTCTGGCGGGCATTAGGCAAGGCGACTTTCTCGCCTCAATTGACCTTTCGGAGGCCTACCTCCACATCCCAATAAATTCATCTCACCGCCAATACCTCCAGTTTTGTTATGCAGGGGTGCATTACAAAAACCTGGTGTTGCCCTTCGGCCTGTCCTCAGCACCTAGGGTGTTTACCAAGGTCCTGGCCGCCTTGACCACCCATCTGCGGGCTATCCCCGTGCGTGTCCAGTGCTACCTGTATGACATTCTCATCCAGTCCTCCTCTCTGTCTCAGGCAGAGCAGGACATCCAGGTAGTCCTTAACACCCTTGTGCACCACGGGTTCCTAGTTAACATGGGAAAGAGCCAACTGTCCCCTTCCACCAGGGTGACTCACTTGGGGGCCGTCATTGACTCTCTGGAGTGCAGGGTGTACCTGTCCCAGGAGCGAAGAGACAGCATATTGGAATTAGTCCAGCGTGTTCTGACACAAACAAGGGTCCCCCTGAACCAGCTGTCCTCCCTCCTGGGAAAGATTATATCAGCCATTCATATCACCCCATGGGCTCACCTGCATTCCAGAGACCTCCAATGGTTTCTTCTCCCTTTCCAGCAAGCCAATCGCAGCGCTTCCCCAGCCAGGGTCCTGCTCCCGTCAGGGGTCCGGAAATCCCTCAGATGGTGGTCTTCAGCCGCTCTCACCAAAGGCACCTGCTTCCTGGAGCCACGGAGGCTGACTCTGACCATGGACGTCAGCACAACAGGTTGGGGAGCCCACATCAAGTCCCAGGTTGCCCAGGGCACTTGGTCCAGTGCCGAGCAGACCCTCCCTATCAACCTATTGGAACTGAGGGCAGTCAGGTTGGCCCTCGCTCACTTCCTGGGCCATCTGTCGGGCAGTCACGTGCTTTTCTTGACAGACAATTTAACAACGAAGGCCCATATCAATTGTCAGGGCCGGACCATGTCCCGGGCTCTCATGGCGGAGGCAATGACCTTAGGTCTCTGGGCAGAACGGCACCTGCAGTCCATTGCAGCGGAACACATCTCCGGGGTGAGCAACACGACGGCAGACTGGCTCAGCCGCCATCCCATCGACCCGGTTGATTGGAGCCTCCATCCGGACCTGTTTCACCAGCTCATCGACCGATTCGGTCTGCCAATCATCGATCTATTCGCCACCCCAGAGAATGCCAGACTGTCCAGGTTCATCACCAGGTATTACACACCGCAGGCAGAGGGCACAGACGCTCTCCGCTGCACTTGGCCACGGGGGCTCCTGTACGCTTCCCCCCTGCCATTGATCTCCAAGGTCATCTGGAGGATCCTGCAAGTGAGGGCGGAAGTCATTCTCCTGGCCCCCCATTGGCCCAGGAGAGCCTGGTTCACGGACCTTATGTCCCTCTCCTTGTCACCACCTTGGCAGATAGCAATAGCACTTTACTTATATACCGCTTCATAGTGCTTTACAGCACTCTCTAAGCGGTTTACAGAGTTCAGCATATTGCCCCCAACAATCTGGGTCCTCATTTTACCCACCTCGGAAGGATGGAAGGCTGAGTCAACCTTGAGCCTAGTGAGATTTGAACAGCTGAACTGCTGAACTAGCAATCAGCTGAAGGTCGCAATGCTGCTTTTAACCATTGCGCTATCTCAGATCCCGCCGACAGAGTGGTCGCTTGTCCAGGGGTCAGTTCACCATCCAGAGCCACAATGGCTTCAGCTGACCACCTGGCACTTGAGTGGCTCACTCTGAGGCACCGCCTGGTCCTCACATCGCCCAGATTATGCTGACCTCTAGGAGGCCATTGACGGAGCACATTTATTCCACCACATGGAAGGCCTTCCGTGACTGGTGCACTCAGGTGGGATATTCTCCAGTTGACTTGTCTATAATCAATGTTATTCAATTCTTGCGCCAGGGCCTTGCCAGGGGTCTCTCCCCCAATACGCTCCGTCGACAGGTGGCGGCATTGTCCACCGTCCTGTCCTGTCCCTCCTTGGATTCCCTTTCTGCCCATCCTCTCCTTCGGCAATTCCTGAAGAGGGCAGTTAACCTGTGCCCCCCTGTGGTCCATAGATTCCCGACTTGGGACCTCTCCAAGGTACTGTCTGCTCTTTCTGCAGGGCCATTTGAGCCCTTGTCCACTGCTTCCTTGTGTCACCTCATGTATAAAGTGGTCTTTTTGATAGCAGTGACCTCCGCCTGCAGAATTTTGGAGTTAGCAGCCCTGTCTGTACATGGGGACCTGTGCGTCTGTCACTCCGACAGGGTGGTCCTCAGAATGGACCCTTCCTTTGTCCCAAAAATAAACACCTACTTCCATAGGGCGCAGGAGATTGTCCTCCCCAGCTTCTTTCAGACTCCACTTAATGACAATGAACGGGCGTGGCACCTGCTGGACGTCAGGCGCGCTCTGGACATTTATTTGCAATGCACCTCTAGCTTCTGACACTCGGAGGCGCTTTTCGTCTCTTTTCAGCCTTCCTCCTTAGGCCGGAAGGTTTCCTCCTTCACTGTGGCAGGTGGCTTTAGGCGGCTATTTCCTTAGCCTACGAACAGCTTGCGTTGCCTCGTCCTCCCAGACTCATTGCACATTCTACCCGCAGTGCGGCTGCTACTGCGGCATGGACTGGCCGCGCGTCCATAGAGGAGATCTGTCATGCGGCCACCTGGTCCTCCTTGATGCTGTTAATCCGCCACTATAGGTTGGACGCTTATGCCTCCGAGGAGGCAGACTTTGGGCGGCGGGTATTACACCAGGTTGTGCGGGATGCCGAGGGTTCCAGCAAGGCCTAGGTCGCCCACCCTAGGGACACGGGTACTTTGGTACGTCCCATTCTTGGAGGCTAGCTCCGCCCAGTATGGAGAAAGGGCGTTGTATACTTACCTGAATGCCCCTTCTTGTAGGGCGGAGCTAGCCTCCAAGTCCCTCCCACTTCTCAGGTGGCCCTGGCTGGGCATGGTTTATGATTGTTCATATAGGTTGTATTGAATAAAAGGTTTATTTTGTTTATGGGTAAGCACATCGAGTTTTTGACCTCCGTCCCTCCTAAAAGAGGGGGTGCCAGACTAACAGGGGTCATATTTATAGCTTTTGAATACTCGGTCCTAATTGGCTAGAGGGCAGATTTAACCCATTCCTGGAGGCTAGCTCTGCCCTACGAGAAGGGGCGTTCAGGTAAGTATACAACGCCCTTTCTATGAAGCCCTACAGCACATTCTAGAATTAACAAGAGCCGAGATGGTGCAGTGGTTAAATGCAGCACTGCAGGCTACTGCTAGTTCAGCAGTTCAGCTGTTCAAATCTCACCGGCTCAAGGTTGACTCAGCCTTCCATCCTTCTGAGGTCGGTAAAATGAGGACCCAGATTGTTGGGGGCAATGTGCTGAACTCTGTAAACCGCTTAGAGAGGGCTGTAAAGCACTATGAAGCGGTATATAAGTCTAAGTGCTATTGCTATTGCTATAACATCAAAAAATTATGTCCTTATCATCATGGGGGATTGGAATTCTAAAGTAGTAAGCCAAAAGATAACTGGAATAACAGGCAAGTTTGGCCTTGGAGTACAAAATGAAGCAGGGCACAGGCTGGTAGAATTTTGTCAAGAGAATACAATGGTCATATCCCTGATGAATATACAGTAGAGGTGACAAATAGATTTAAGGAATTAGATCTGATAGACAGAGTGCCTGAAGAATTATGGACGGAGATTCACAACATTGTACAAGAGGTAGCAGCTAAAACCATCCCAAAGAAAATGAAATGCAAGAAAGCAAAATGGCTTTCTGAGGAAGCTTTATAAATAGCTGAGGAAAGAAGGGAAGCAAAAGGCAAATGAAAAAGAGAAAGGGCCTTAGGAAGTCAACAAAGCTAGTGGAGGTGACAGTATTCCAGCTGAGCTATTCAAAATCTTAAAAGACGATGCAGTAAAAGTGCTACACTCAATTTGCCAGCAAATTTGGAAAACTCAACAGTGGTCACAGGATTGGAAAAGGTCAGTTTACATTCCAATTCCAAGGAAGGGCAATGCCAAAGAATGTTCAAACTACCGCACCATTGCACTCATTTCACATGCTAGCAAAGTTATGCTCAAAATCCTACAAGCTAGGCTCCAGCAGTATGTGGACCGAGAGCTAGCAGGATTTCAAGAGGAAGAGGACCTAGAGATAAAATTGCCAACATACTCTGGATCATGGAGAAAGCTAGGGAGTTCAAGAAAAACATCTACTTCTGCTTCATGGACTATGCTAAAACCTTTGAATGTGTAGATCACAACAAATTGTGGTAAGTTCTTGAAAAGATGGGAGTACCAGACCATCTTATTTGTCTCTTGAGAAACCTGTATGTGAGTCAAGAAGCAACAATGAAAACTGGACACGGAACCCACTGATTGGTTCAATATTGAGAAAGGAGTTTGGCAAGGCTGTATACTGTCGCCCTGCCTATTTAAACACATCATGAGAAAGGCAGGGCTAGATGAATCACAAGTTGGAATTAAGGAATTAAGATTGCCAGGAGAAATATCAACAACCTCAGATTTGCAGATGTTACCACTCTAATGGCAAAAAGCGAAGAGGATCTAAAGAGCCTCTTGATGCGGGTGAAGAAGGAGAGTGCAAAAGTTGGCTTGAAACTCATCATTAAGAAATGATGTCTGAAATGGTATTGGGTCTCCTGCTTAAGCAGGGGAT
The DNA here is from genome assembly GCA_023053685.1 of Diadophis punctatus similis. Lineage (NCBI taxonomy): Eukaryota > Metazoa > Chordata > Lepidosauria > Squamata > Dipsadidae > Diadophis > Diadophis punctatus. The sequence goes on from JALIGW010000067.1 coordinate 2,380,226, forward strand.
TGGACTAGGGCAGGGGTGTCACTCAATTTCTTTTTTTTTAAATAAATATCTTTATTCAGTTTTTAAACTTTAAAAAAACATACATAGTCACACACGACATCAAAGAGAAAAAAGAAAAGAAAAGAAAAAAGAAAACGTTAAGAAAAGGGAGGAAACGGGAAAAAGAAAAAGAAAATACAAACACTAATACACAAAAAACAGCATTTCATTTTAACAGCTATACCTTTGTGTAACTGAATCCAGTTTTGCAATCAATCTTACTACATTGGTTGCTTTTAACCTTTATCCCTTTTACTATTTACTTCAAACTAACCCAAAACGTATTTATACATATTTACATTATTTTTTATATTTATATTCTCAGATTATGTGCATCAATAATAATCGTTTTTATTGTTATGAAGAAGATGGTAAGGAAAGATTTCTCAGATCAAGTCTTCTTCTGTGTCCATAATTTTAGATTTTTATTTGATTGTAACCAGGAATACCATTTTGCCCATGTTTCATAGAAATCAGAGTTGTCTTTTTGATGAATGTCCATCGTTAACTTGCTCATTTCTGAGCATTCTAAAATTTTCCTAATTATCATATTTGAAGAAGGAATAATATCAGATTTCCAATTTTGAGCATATAATAGTCTAGCTGCGGTTGTTATTTGCAAAATTAAATATCTTTCTTCTTTAGTGAATTTGCTCCGGAAGATCCCAAGTAAGAACATTTCTGGTTTTAATTCCATTTTCACATTTAATATCTGTTCCAACCAAGATCTAATCTTTTTCCAAAATACTTGAACCTTGGGACACGACCACCACATGTGGTAGTAGCTCCCTGTTTCCTTTTTACACTTCCAACATTTAGGCGATAGCGATGGAAACATCTTTGCCAAGCGATCTGGGGAAAGGTGCCAACGGTATACCATTTTATAGATATTCTCTTTATAGGATGCAGCTAGTGTCAATTTATAATTGATTTTCCAAATATCCTTCCATTCATTCAGATTTATCGCATATCCCAAATTTTGAGCCCAAGCGACCATATAGCCTTTAACTTTGTTCTCTTTTAATTTAGTTTTCAACTGCAGGTTATAAAATTTGGAGATCATTTTTTCATCTGGCCCCATGAATATTTTATCTAATTCATTACTATTTTGAAAGCCAAATTGGGAGAGATCTTTCTTATATCGGGTTTGAATCTGGAGATAGTGCCACCATTCTAAGTCTATACCCTTTGTACTAAGTTCTTGTCTTGACCTAAGGTTATTTTGTTCATCTAAAAGCTGTTGGTAGGTAATAGTTTTGTTCTTGTTTATAAAATTTGGGTGTATAATGGCTTCAGATGTTGATAGCCATTTAGGAATTTTTTTATAGTAATCATTTTTGATATTAAGCCAGGTTTCTAATAACGGACCCCGTATATAATGTCTCTGAAAGTATGTGTGTGCCTTATGTTTCCCTCCCCACAAGAATGCATGCCAGCCTATTTGAAGATTAAAACCTTCCAGAGTTAAAATCCTTCTATTTCGTAATAAAACCCATTCCTTAATCCAGCTCAATGCAGCCGCATTGTAATAACTTTCCCAATCCGGGAGTCCAAAGCCACCATTAATCCTACAGTCGTGTAATGTCTGGATTTTAATTCTGGCCTTTTTCTTTGACCAAATGAATTTGCAGACGATATTATTTAATTCCGTGAAAAAGTTCTTTTTAAGTTTTATTGGTGCAATTTGGAATAGAAATAATAGCTTGGGTAAAACATTCATTTTGATAACGGCAATTCTATCCAATAACGATAGTTGCAATTTAGTCCAATTCTGCAACTCTTTTTGTATTTTTTGATTTAATTTTGTATAATTGTCTTCTTTGATGGTGCTACATTTGGAGGTGACCATAACCCTAAATATTTAACTTTTTAAACTATTTTAATTCCCAGTATTGTTTCTAAAGTCCTATTTTGTTTTTCAGTTAAGTTTTTAGTTATTATTTTTGTTTTTTCTTTATTGATTTTTAATCCTGCCACCTTTCCAAATTTTTCTATCTCTTCAATTAGTATTGGGCCCAATTTTATGGGATCTTCCAGGATATAAGTCATATCGTCTGCAAAGGCCTGCACCTTATAGTCCTCCTTTTTAATTTTTAAACCTTTTATATTGTGGTTTCATTGAGGGCAGCATCAGGGTTGTGTTTGACCTCGGGGGAAGGCGTGGCCAAGTTGGGCATGGCCAGCATGACATCACTTGGGTCAGGGGCACCTGTGGTGGCTCCAATGCTCTGCCAAGGTAAAGGCACCCTAAGCTCCATTTTTGGCTGGGACAGCCTCCTGCAGCCCTCTGCCAGCCAAAATAGAGCTCAGGAGGGCCATGCGTGGCCATGCACATGTGCCAGCCCTTTGCTATTTCCAGGGCGGCCCCACAGATCAGATCTAAGCACCACAGGCCTTGAGTTTGATACCCCTGTACTAGGGTCTCCTGCTTGAGCAGGTGGTTGGACTAGAAGACTTTCCAGCTCTATTCTGAGGAATTGACTGAGTGGATGGGTGACCCACAGAGTTATAATGCGACCAGAAGGGTGTGCTCTATGAGGACCACCAATGAATATTACCCACAGATAATTCAGAACTCCCTGATTTCAAAGAGAGCATACAAGACAACAGGACAGAACATCAAGGGAACTAGCAAAATTCATGCAGTTATCGTTTGAAACGTCTCTCAGCATTGGGGAAAGGCCCTTAGATTTACCATCTGACTTTTATCATTAAAACTGGCACAAACTACCAATACCTTCTCTTTTATCTTAGATCAACTATAGTGTCATCAACCAGATGGCTGAGCAAAATCATCGTTTTCCTTTTTCATATCGAATGACCCCAAACCAAGAACCTCCTTACTCAGCAATTGTCAAGCTGCTCCTGCAGTTCCAATGGACGTGGATCGGCCTCCTTTCTCAGGACAATGAAAAAGGAGAAACATTCAAAAGACGCTTGGAAGTTCTCACCCTAAAAAATGGGATTTGCATTGTCCTCTCAGGAACCGTCCCAAAAGCAAATATGCAGACAAGTGTTGGAGAAACTCTCATTCATGAAAAAACTAAAATGTTCTATTCTCTTATCAAGAGTCAAATAAAAATTATAGTATGCCAACTAGATTCTCAGGCTTCAGGACTGTTAGCAGTAATAATACAAAAAATTGATATGACTAATAAAACCATTGTGGGAAGGGTGTGGATTGCAACAACTTTGACAGCTGTAAGTGTAAGTATTTTTAACTTCTGGGTTGATCTCCAAAATAAATATGCTTTGTTTTCCTTCCTCATCCAGACAAAGAGAAGGACTCAGTATTATGACTTTAATTCTTATTCATCTTTGCTCCTATTGTATGGAAAGGAAGTATTCCAATGTTCTTATTCAAGTCCTGTGTTATCTAAGAAAGTTTGGAAAAAATGCAGAGAAAAAGAGGATTGGGAATTCCCACCCCATGATGTGATTGCAAGAATCCGGTCTCAGGATTCCTCCAGTATTTCCCAAATAATTCAAATTGTGGCCTGGGTCCTCAGTGCTGCCTCTTCCTCCCAATGGAGTAAGAGGAGAATGCAAGTTGGAGACCATCAACCACCCAGGATTGTACAGCCATGGCAGGTAAGTCTTCTCCTTTGAGGTTCCATTGATTCTCCCCTTCCAATTCCTCAATATTAAATTAGTTGTAGAAAGGGGTGAGATATTCCAAGAGCAGTTGTCCAATTTGTGGTACTTGAGAGTGAGTGTCAACTCTGAAGCTGACCTGACCAAGGCCATTTTGATGCTTCGGTGTTGCCTCATTAGTGCTGAGAGATAGGGAGGGGGGAATAGAGATAGCTGGGGTTTTCTAGCCAAAACAAAATATTTTCTCCTGGGAAACCAAGGACATTCCCACCGATGGCCAGAGGGAGGATGAGTGAAGTCACCAGGCAACTGGATGACACCTTGATTGGACCATGTGACTGATTGTTTGGAAAGGGGAGGAAAACTTTTACTTTTAATTTGGTGAAAACTGCGGGAATATTTAGAGTCAGTTTTCACCAACCTATGCCTATATGATATGTCGAATAAAACTGATATTTGAGGATCCTGCTTGCCTCAGAGTCCTGTTTGCTATGGGCACATTACTTGGAACCCTGACATTAAACTGACTCTAAATGTTCATAGGACCTTTCCCCATAGTGAAAGTGATCAACCTTGTTACAGTAGAACTTAGACTCCCTTGCTTTTTAGGGAAAGTGCATCTGGTTTTTCACAGCAGCTTGTTAAAGCCAGCGGTAGGCTTCCAGATCAGGCCCAGGAGTGAAATGCTCCTGGTTTGGACCGGATCAGGCAGACCAGTAGCAATGGTTGCCCATGGTTTACCAAGCCACCAGCGATGGCTGGCTGGCCATGCCCCCATACCGGTCCAGCGCTCGCCGCTCACTCGCCCTGCAAGCAGATGTCCCAGCACTGCACATGCGGTAGGACACGGGTCCGCACTGGACGAGGGCTGTGGGAGATGCGGTGTGCATATCCAGCAGCCCCAGGACATCCGCTTGCCATTTCCCACCTTTTGGGCATGGTGCACTCAACTTCCACTCTCAGACGCAGCCCCATTACAGCAGCAGCAGCAGCAGCAGCAACAGAAGGTAAGGCGATGATGGGGGGCGAAAGACCCACTGCGCCTCGGGTCCCAAAGGGCAGGGTGTGCTGTTCCCTGGGCTCTCTGCCATCCCAGAATTGCACCGTGCAAGGGAATTTTCCTGCGTGGCTGTGGTGAGGGCAGAGCTGCCCAGTGAGGCTTTGTTTGAGCGCGGGTCAGTGTGGAGCTTTGAGGGTTGGAAGGGCTCCAGATGCTTTCCTGCCTTCCACGTGGCCAGCTTGCAAAGGAAGGCAAGCGGAAGGCCATGTGGAATGCAGGAAAGCATTTCGGGGTGGCACAGCCCTGTCATGTTTGGCGGCCTTCCTGACGGTCGCCCATGCCCACTTGCCTTCCGAAGTCGGCATCCAGCCTGTGATGGGAGAAGCACTGCTTCTGGCCAGGCCCGGCCAGTGGGTTGGTGAATGGCCCTTGGGAGAGATGCAGCTGCTGTGTTGGGGCTAAGAGGGGCGGCGGCAGGAGAAGGAAGAAAGCAAACTGAGCATGCGGGGCTCAGCTTTGCCGCTGAGCATGTGGGGTGCCCGCCCTGGCTCTCGGGCTGCTTCCCACTGCCACACAAAGTTTGGCATGCCAGACCACCCAGTGGGCAAGTCAGCAGCACTGGCCAAAACAGCGCAGCTCTGGCTGTGCCACGGGCGGGAGCGCCGCCTGCAGCAAGGCCCCGGCTTGGGCCTCTCCGAGTACCTGCCGGCCACCCATGGCTGCATGGCTTTCGTTGCTCGCCTCCATGTGGACTTTAGATTTTAGATTTAGATTTATTATTAGAGTTGGAAGGAACCTTGCAGGTCATCTAGTCCAACCCCCTTCTCAAGCAGGAGTTCCTACACCATTTGAGACAGATGGCAGTCCAGTCTCTCCTTGAAGGTCACAAGTGTTCGGGCTCTCACAATCTCCGCTGGAAAGCTGTTCCACTGGTTGATCGCTCTCACTGTCAGAAAGTTTCTCCTTATTTCCAGGTTGAATCTCTCCTTGATCAGCTTCCATCCATTATTCCTTGTTTGGCTTTCTGGTACCATAGAGAACAGCCTGACTTCCTCCTCTCTGTGGCATCCCCTCAAGTATTGGAACACTACTATCATGTCACCCCTGGTCCTTCTCTTTGCCAGACTGGCCAAGCTCAGTTCCTGCAACCGCTCTTTGTATGTTTTATTTTCCAGACCTGGTTTATCATCCTGGTTGGTCTCTTTGGCACTTTCTCTAGAGTTTCAATGTCTTTTTTTTAGTGTAGTGACCAAAACTGGATGCAGTACTCTAGGTGTGGTCTGACCAAGGCTTTATAGAGTGGTACTAGTACCTCTCTGGTCCTTGATTGTATCCCTCTATTTATGCAGCTCAGGACTGCATTGGCCTTTTTGGCTGCTGCTGCACACTGCTGGCTCATATTTAGTTGGCTGTCTTCCAGGACTCCGAGATCCCTCTCGCAATCGCTGCTATTGAGTGTGGTTTCACCCAGTTTGTATGTGTATTTTTGATTCTTCTTACCTAGGTGTAGAATGTTACTTTTCTCCGTGTTAAATTTCATTTTGTTGGTTTGGGCCCAGTGTTCGAGTCTGTCAAGGTCCCTCTGGATTTTGAGTCTGTCTTCTGAGGTATTTGCTACTCCTGCCAGCTTGGTGTCATCTGCAAATTTGGTTAGTTCTCCTGCTATTCCCTCATCTAGGTCACCAGCCCGGGTGTTCCCATTAGCACCGGTTTCCTGGCTGCGCTGAAATGTCACCAACCGCTTCCTCCATTTTCTCGCTGCCTCCAAACTAGATCCGGAGCACCCTTCTCTGCACTGCTTCCTGGGACAGGCAGGCTGGCCTCTGAGGAGGCAGGGAAGGAAGAGAAAGGCTGGAGGGGGGAGAGCGAGAAGGTCGGCCGCCAATCAGACAGGGCTCCCAGTGGGAGGAGGGAAATGTCTTGGGAGGCTGCGCTGAGAGAAAGAAAGAAAAACTTATGACCACAATTGAACCCAACATTTGGGTTGCTAAGCAAGAGCGTTGTTAAGAGAGTTTAACCACATTTTACAAGTTGGCCATGCCTACCCGGTCACCTGACCAAGCCACACCCATCTGAAGCCACACCCACCTGACATCCAAACCACACCAAAACCAATAGTGGTGCAAGGAAAAATACATTATGAGGTAAAGAAAATCCTAGAAAACCATTTGAACATTTAGAGTCAGTTTTCAACAGCCTATGCCTATATGATATGGCCAATAAAACTGATATTAGAGGGACCTGCTTGCCTCAGAGTCCTGTTTGCTATGGGCGTATTACTTGTAACCCTGACAATGAGTTAGAGAGAGAGGACAGAGAAAAATCTTCCAAAGTTAAACAACCTGTGCTAGTTTGGGATGCTTTTGTGACAGAAATAGCTCTATGGTGACAACGTAATTTTCAAAATTAAACAAGCATCAGAATATTCCAGCAACCCTCAACCCTTTATTGTGATCACAAAGTGATCTAGTCTCCAAGCTAAGGAGTTCAGCTGGATTTGTTGTTCTGGATTAAAATTAAACTTTGCTGGCTAAAAGTTTCTAACATAGCAACAAGATATAAATCAAAGCATCTTCTGGGAGCAACAAAAGGTTCATCCACACATCTCCTGAACTAATGGATATGCTTCCATAGCTATTCTTTGAAAGAGATATCATCACTATGCAATTTTTTTTACATTGCTAGCTCAAAGTTAAACTCCACTAACTTCATCTTGATCAGGATTGATGGTAAAATTTTATTCTCACTCTTCTCCCATTACAAGTTTTCCCATATCTGCAAATGGTCTTGTCTCAGATGGACTGCTCTGGGTTCGTCCGGGTTTGGGTGATCCTCTAGCGAAGATTCTGTGTGGTTCGGGGAACCCCACAAATCCCACTCCTGATTGGCCCTGCCCCACCCACCCTGCCCCTCCCACCCCAACCCTCCCACCCCAACCCACCCCTCCCAGGTGTCTCCATGCAGCCTGTTTTGGATGCAAGGTAAGTGCAGGGTCAGCATGGAGGCTCGGGGAGGGGGGAAAACAGGCCTCGCAGTGGCTCTGGAAGGCTGGAAACAAGCCCGTTTCTGGCCTCCAGAGAGCCTCCGGAACCCAAGGATGGCGAAAATACCCACCCCTCCACCATGGTAGCTGACTAGGCCATGCCCACCATGGCCATGCGCACCCAGAAACCGGACAGAGAAAACTTTGCTAAAATTTTTGAAGCCCACCCCTGGCTAAGTCAATATCCTTTGGACTGTAGTGGGGATTTGAAGGGGTTGAATTACTCAGAGTACCTCCAATCCAGAATAATTGCAAGAAAAACACTGAATAATGGCTCAAATTATCATCTTTTGTCTATGTTTTCTATGCAGCTTCATAAGTTCCTTAGAAACTTCCAACATCACAATATTTCCAGAGATGGGATTTCCTTTGATGAAAATGGAGTTCCTGTTGGTGACTTTGATATCATGCACTGGACATCAGTTTTGAACAAATCATATGCCGGGCTGAAAGTTGGGAGTGTAGAAAGAGAAGTCTCCTCAGAAGTCAAGATTTCTGTCAATCAAAGTGCCATCCAATGGCCAACTTTATTTAACAAAGTAGTTGAGGCTGCTTTGATTTTGCTCTTCTATTTATCTCCATGTGTGGAAATTTTTATGCTCAGAAATAATTCTTATTGAGGCCAATTGAGATAACTTCCAAATAACAGAATTTAAAGCCTCATTAATTGATTAGATATCATTTTACTTTAGAGGTTTTACAATAATCTATCACACACTGGAATCTGCTGCATTGTATTGCGGGATTTGCAATCTACATTATTAAACTGGAATATGTTGCCATAATTTATAGTACATCAAATTATCTTGTTTTCAGTAAGAGAAAATCCAGAATGTCTATGGAGATTCTCAGTCATTCAGGTCATGGTTTTGGCAAAGGTGCTTTTTCAAAAGGCACCTGGACTTTGTTTTCCCTTGAAGATGTTTTGCTTCTTATCCAAGAAGCTTCTTCAGTTCTGACTGAATGGTGGAGGATGGAAAGATTTGGAACTGCTGAAAAGACTGTGTTGTAAACAGGATATAGATTCAGCAATTGAAAAAGGCTTCACACCCATTTGCACAAATCAGGTGACCCTGAGGACACAGATAAATTCCAAGTGGCTTCAACAACTTTCAGAAAGACTGCTAACGACCAGATGACTGCAAGGAATATAAATCCTTCCATACTCCTCCATTCAGTCAGAACTGAAGAAGCTTCTGGAATGAGAAGCGAAACGTCTTCAAGGGAAAATAAAGATCAATTGTCTTTTGAAAAAGCACCTTTGGGAGAAAATCCAGAATATGAAGTGTTTAGTCCACTGAATTGCATAAGAGAAAGGTATCAGTAAGAATGCGGTGAGGGAAATGAGGGCAGCTAAAAAGTCATTTGCATATGATGATACAATGATCAGTTGTAGGAGGGAAAGATAGGTACTCTAGAGCAGTGCTTCCCAACCAGTGTGCCGTGAGGCCATGCCAAGTGTGCCGCGGCAAAAGCTTGCGTCATATCCAAAACGGCCTGCTGCCCACTGAATGCTAAATTTTGCCCAGCAACGTTTTGTTGCATTCGATGTGCGGCCACGGCCCTACAGCTCTGAGTCCGAGACGTTCTATCCCCCCCTTCCCCCGCTCACTATTGTCCTGATCACAAGTCTACAGGGCCTGAACAGAACAGTGTTCATTATTAGGTATTACCTATCTGTCGTTTTCTGCACTGTGTTCTAATTTTTAAGTTCGCGTAGTTAAACTTAGAAAATCGGTATATGAATTATATTTATTTTGTACGGCTTCAAATATGGACAGTTTTTTGCGAAAAGAACGCCCAACTTCACCGACAATTGATGATGAAACCAGCATGAGCAAAAAAACAGAAGATTACGAAAAGGCAGTACAATGAAGAATATATTCGATATGGATTTTCGTGGTGTGGTGAAGAAATGGCTCCAAAACCAGAATGCGTAATTTGCAGGGAAAAGCTGTCTAACGAGGCAATGGTTCCAAGTAAACTGATTCGCCATCTAAAATCGAAACATTCTAGTTGCGCCAACAAGAACATACAATATTTTCAACGGCTTTTGAGTCAAAATGCTAAACAGATACAATTTATGAAGTCATCAGTCACAGTTTCTGACAAAGCGTTAGAAGCTAGTTTTTCTAATGCAAATTTAATTGCACGTCAGAAAAAAACACATACAATTGGCGAAACCCTCATTAAACCAGCATGCATGGAAATCATTCGAATAATGTTTGGACCTGGTGCAGTTAAGGAAGTAGAAAATGTTCCTTTGTCAGGTAATACTGTAAAAAGACGTATTGACGATATGTCTAGCGATATTCTGAAAACAGTAATTACCAAATTAAAAGCAGCTGGAAATATTTCACTCCAAATTGATGAAACAACTGATATTAAGAACCAAGCACAACTAATTTGTATTGTCCGTTTCGTTGATGAGGGCGCTATAAAAGAGCATTATTTATTTTGCAAAGTGCTTCCAGAGCGGACTACCAGTGAGGCAATTTTTCGTGCTACAAATGATTTCTTTGATACTTATGACATTAAATGGAGTAATTGCATAAGTGTTTGTACGGATGGCGCCACCACAATGATGGGCAATAAAAAGGTTTTTTCTCATGTGTAAAACAACAAAATGCGGAAATACAAATTACCCATTGCTGCATACATCGAGAAGCGTTGATGGTGAAAAACTTGCCAGATGAACTATTGCAAATGATGAATGAATGCGTGAAAATCATAAACAACATTAAAACAAGGGCCCTGAATACGTGAATTTTTGAAATACTCTGCGAAGAAATGGGATCAGAATATCAGTCATTATTGTTTTACACTGACATACGTTGGCTATCCCGAGGAAAAGTTCTGGCAAGATTATTTGAGCTTCGCAACGAGGTGAGCCATTTTTTATTGAAGCAAAACATGTTCGAACTACACCAGCTCCTCGAGGATGATCACAGGATTACAAAACTAGCATACATGGCTGACATATTCGAGCACCTGAATGAACTCAATAAAAGGATGCAAGGTCGGAATGAAAATGTATTAACGTGCTCTGACAAATTAAATGGATTCAAAGAGAAACTGGAACTTTGGCAAATGGAGTTAGGACGTGGATCACTAGAAATGTACAAAAGAACAAACCAGATTAAAATTGAAAATAATAAGCAGTTCATAATAAATTTAGCTCAACGACATTTAACATTGCTCTTAGAGAAGTTTGATCATTACTTTCATACAATCAATACGGAGCAATACGATTGGGTTCAAAATCCTTTTGCACCAATTGCCAAAAATTCTACCGAAGTACTTTCCCTTCAGATTCGAGAGGAATTTCTTGAATTGAGGAATGACCGGTCATTAAAAATAAAATTCGCTCAAGTTCCGTTGGATGTGTTCTGGATTGGGATTGAGGAAGAATATCCCCATATCTCCAAGAAGGCTGTCGAAATTCTGTTACCATTTGCAACCACATATATATGTGAACTAAGTTTTTCAGCATTAGTCCAAATAAAAAATGACAAGCGGTCATGCTTGAAGGGCATCGATCAAGAACTTCGGGTTGCTCTGTCCAGTATTAAACTGAATATCAAATCTCTGTGTTCATTAAAACAAGTGCAGGTGTCGCATTAGTTATAAGTTGTTAGAGAACAGTTAGAATATAGAGTTATGAATTGATGGATGTGTTACAAGTACCTACCTAATTATCAAATAAAATAATAAATCAAGTAATTCTGTTATGCCCAGTTTGACATTCCTATACTATTATATTCTTCAAAACGATATTTTGAAGATTATATTTGTTTTTTATCCAATTTTTGTATGTGGTGTGGCGTAGAATTTTGGGAGAGGCTATGGTGTGCCGAGGGTGACAAAAGGTTGGGGAGCACTGCTCTAGAGAAAGCTAGATCTTGAAGGTTTCCTGAGAAAGCAAAGATGGAGAAATATATATATATGAGTTATAGCATTCTCATACATGCCTAAGGAGAAACACCTTTTACAATGGAACTACTTTCCTTTGGAAAAAAATAATAAGGCAATGAGTCTGTTTTGGGATCTACAATGGAGACTGATAGAGAAAGAGAATGACCTTTCATTTGCCCCTTCCAAGCAGAGTAATTAATGTTCATGCCACAACTCCTTGACTCATTTTGCTCAATGTGCTCCTGAGCTTCTGGAAGCCAGTTGATTTCAGTCAATTCTTCTCATTCCTATATTGCCCTGACTAATCTTTCTGTTTATGCTTAGATGGTGCCTTATTCAAGATGTACAGAAAGTTGCTCCCCAGGTTATGCCAAGCTTGTGAGAGAGAGAGCCCCAGTTTGCTGCTACGACTGTTCTCTGTGTGGGGAAGGAACATTCTCTGGGCAAGAAGGTATAGTGGGTGGCTCCAAAAACAACAAAAAATCAGGATACAATCATTATTCTCTATTGGTTTTGGGGGGGGTATTTGATCAAGAAGCAAGAAAAATATGACATTTCTTGAAGGCATCCACAAACTTTTGAAAGATTGGGCACTATCACCAAATTTTGTATGATGATGTGAGCATTAAAAAAACCAAAGAAAGGTTGCTGCTTTCTATTGAGTTGTTACTTTCTTGTTTGGTTTTGGGAAAGAGGACAAGTTTTGAGAGCTGATAATCACATTCAACTTCAGCCTTTAAAAAGACTGTTGATTATTTTAACTAATGTTGTGTCATATGAATATCCTTGGGCAGAAATATTATATTATTCCTTGACGATGAAGTAATGGATTTCTGATGCGGTTTTCATGCTCCTACAGCTGCAGAAACAGATTCATGCTAACCATTTTTTTTCAGATGCAGTCCATTGTGAAAAGTGTCCAGATGACCAGTATTCCAATAAGAAGCGAGATCAGTGTGTCCCCAAAAGTATAAGCTTCTTATCCTATGAAGAATTGTTGGGACTCATCCTGGCTTTCTTTGCCATTGCTTTGTCCCTAACCACCACCTTTATTCTGGGAATCTTCATTAAATACCGAGAAACACCCATAGTCAAAGCCAATAACTGTGAACTCACCTACATCCTCCTGGTTTCACTCCTGTTTTCTTTCTTGACCTCCCTTCTATTCATCGGTCGCCCTGTGAAAATGACCTGTCTCCTTCGACAAACCATTTTCAGTATTGTTTTCTCAGTTGCTGTGTCTTCCTTGCTGGCCAAGACTGTAATGGTGGTGGTGGCCTTTCTGGCCACAAAGCCAGGCAGCAGCATGAGGAAATGGCTGGGGAAGAGTCTGGCCAACTCTATTGTTTTATCCTGCTCTGGTATTCAAGTAGGCATCTGTATGATATGGCTGGGAATCTTTCCCCCATTCCCAGATTCTGACTTTCATTCCCAACCAGAACATATCCTGTTGAAGTGCAATGAAGGCTCTGTCACAATGTTCTACTCTGCTCTTGGCTACATGGGTCTTTTGGCTGCCATCTGTTTCTTGGTGGCATTTCTGGCTCGAAATCTGCCAGGGGCTTTCAATGAAGCCAAACTGATCACCTTCAGCATGTTGGTTTTTTGTAGTGTTTGGATCTCCTTTGTTCCCACATATCTGAGCACCAAGGGGAAATACATGGTAGCCGTGCAGATCTTCTCCATCCTGGCCTCTGGCCTGGGTTTACTGGGCTGCATCTTTATCCCCAAATGCTACATTATTATCCTGAGACCTGCAATGAACACCAAAGAACATCTGATGCTAAAAAAACTTTAAGGTTCCTTATGTTGGTGTTTATTTTTCTACAGTTTACATGCAGTATAAAATCACATACTTTGAAATAACATTTTATTTGTTGCAGCTTATCTTTCTTCATTCCATGTGAATAATTGAGTAGTAAAGTTACTAAAACTACTCCAACTATTTAAATAATCGTATCCTTCAATTGTCATAATCTGAATTCATATTCAATTATAACCATCATCAAGGACATTAATAAAATTTCTGAAACCAGGCCAGATAAACTGTTACCAGGGGTGTTCTGATATGGTTTTAGATTAAATTAAAGACTATGGCTAATGATGATGTGTGTTTTTGTTACTATATAGGTTGGTGTTATATTTTATTTTCTGAGGTGATGTTCTGACTTTGTTTTTAAAAATAGTTAATTTCAAATACTGTATATATTTGATTGATCTCTTTTGGTTGGATAATGTAAGATCACTTATAGATAGATAAATGAGATAGATAGATGGTGGGGAGAGAGAGACAGAGAGACAGATAACATTATATATATTAATAATAGATAAAATATCAACATGAACATTGGAGCAGCTTTAATTCCCCCCCCCATCCCTTTGAATAAATCAGTGAGAGACACATTATTATTTTGACAGTCCTCAATCAAAAGAAAAATATATATAACTCTGAATGATTTGGGGGAAATTATGTAGACATGATATGACAATGAAGAAGCAAAATCTCGCTGAAATCTTGCAAGGAGACGTGCGCGCTCGCGAGATTTCAGCAAGATTTTGCTTCTGCGCATGCACAGAAGCAAACTTGCGTGAGGGGTGCGCATAGCAAGCACGCGTGTGCACAAAACATGGAGATGTGCGCGCAGCGCACCGGTATCGGTAAGTGAGCAACCGGCCCCTGCCATACCCTCAATGCTGCCCCTATCCCCAATGCTACCACCAGCCCATCCCTAATGCTACTGCCACCCTTCCCCTGGTGCCATCCTGCCCATTCTGACCTCTCTGCCAACACCACACTGACACCCTGGCCCCATCAACATCCTGCCGCCAATGCTGCCAATGCCCTGCCCCCCCAACACTGATGCTGCAGATGCTGCAGGCCAGACTGACCAAATGTCATTATGTTCCCACAGTCTAAGTAAGACTAGCCCCTTTTAACTTCCATTGACCTTATCTGGTGGCAATGACTTTTCTCCATGAATGGAAGGAATAATCTCTACCAGGGGCGGGTTCCTAATTTTTTTACTACCACTCTGTGGGTGTGGCTTATTTTGTGTGTGTGGCTTGTCAGCCATATGACTGGGTTGGTGTGGGCCTCGGGAGCTTGGCGGTGGCCGGAGAAGTGGGGGGCATTGCCCACCCGCAACACAGCCCCCCCAGCAGCAGGAGCAGCAAGACCGCGGTAGTGGTTCTTTGAGGAGGCTCCGTCCGGCCTGAATGCTTCTCCCCATTCAATGATATCTAGGCTCCTGCTGCCCGTTCCCCCTCCCCTAAGCACCTTGAGAAGCCGTGAATGTGCAAAAATGCCTGTGATCATCACCACATGTTCGTGGCTTCTCGGACTGCTGAAGGGAGGGGAATGGAGATAACTCCCGCCACCCATTCTTTCAGCGTCTCACGCGCTCCCTCAGCCATCCTCCCCTGCTTGGACTCACTGTGGGGTAGGAAGGCAGCGCATGCGCAGTGCCGGAAGCTCGGCTTCTGGGCATGCACAGAAGAAAATTTAAAAAAAAAATTTTTTTTAAAAAACAATGGCGGTGCCCAGGCATCAGAAACCAACTGCACCAGTACTGTGACATCACCAGCGGGCCACTACCGGTGCTATATAGTGGACCGCACTGGTAGGAACCCACAACTGATCTCTACCCATGAAGGTAGGTGGCTAAGGAGCAATGAAAGGATACTATTCAAATCCATATCAGGTCCGATCCTGTTTAACCTCCAAGGCTGTCATAGACTTCCATGTTCTGAAGGAACCTAGATTGCTATTAATTTGCCCATTTTTTTCTCCCACAAAGTGCCCTAGAAGCCAGATATTTGTTTTGGAAATGTATATAGCCATTCCTGAGCGCAGGAATCAGATCTTTGCAGTGATTAGGGCAGCAGAAAACTCAATCAATCATTTAAGAAAAGACCAGGCAGTGTGACAATGAGACAACCTTTAAATTTAAATCTTTAAGGTTATATCTATACTGTTGCGGAACAGGAAGTGATTCCAGCCCAGAGGAGTAAGAAGCCTTTTTATTATCTGTACAGATAAGGTTCAGACATTTGAAATTCTGAGCGGAATGATTTTCTATCAGAAAAGCAAGATATTTAAATCCTTTTTCCACAGTTACAAAAGACATAAGGGGTTGGCTTTACATTATAGATCAGCCTTTTACCGTAATAAGGAGTTACACCTCTTTCCTTTTGACACGTATGATATGGGGAAAGCCTAGCAACTTCCTCTTTGTGTTTTTCCAGAGCAAAAGACTTTTTACTTCTTTAATTATCAGTGCTAGAAAGAGCCCCTTACAGATCATCTAGTCCAACCCCGTTTATAGCCTATTGTTACACTTAATGACTATACTTTATTTTACATCCTGCTTCAATACCACACTACAAAATTGTGGGATTTGTGGGTTGTTTGGGTTTCTCAGATGTAGCCCATTGTGAAAAGTGTCCAGATATTCAGTATTCCCAATAAGAAGCAAAATAAATGTTTCCCTAAAGTTATAATTTTCTTATCTTATAAAGAAATTCTGGTTATCATCCTGACTCTCTTTGTCATTCCTTTATCCATAACCAAAACTACTGCCTTTATTCTGGGAATCTTCATTAAATACTGAGAAACTCACATAGACAAAGCCAACAATCAGAAACAGACCTACATCCTCCTGGTTTCACTCCTGTTTTCTTTCTTGACCTCCCTTCTCTTTATTCGTCACCCCATGAAAATGAACTGTCTCCTTCGACAAACCATTTTCAATGTTGTTTTTTTCAGTTGCTGTGTCTTCCTTGCTGGCCAAGACTGTAATGGTGGTAAGAAACAGAAAATATCACCACATCATGAAGACGTCAGTAACAAGCTATTTTTCAGTTTAATGCACCAGGGAATTTTGACTACATCTTCTTTCTAACCATGAAGAATGATAGTCTTCCACATTTTGAAAGATACAAGACATTTAACAGGGGACTCCAATAGGTTGTTCAATATATCATCATCTGGAATTAACCGTACTGGACTATCTAATCTTCATTGAGAAATATGGCTGCTGGCTGCCCACAATTTGGCAGTTCGATTCTCACCGGCTCAAGGTTGACTCATCCAACCATCCTTCCGAGGTGAGTAAAATGAGGACCCAGATTGTTGGGGAAATATGCGGACTCCATAAGCCACTTAGAGAGGGCTGTAAAAGCACTGTGAAGTGGTATATAAGTCTGCTATTGCTATTGCTATTGCTATTGTGAAGAAGTCAATAATGGGCCATTGTTTCAGATTAACGCCCCAGGCAATTTTGACGAGATGTTCTTTGTAACTATGGAGACTAATAGTCTTCTACATTTTGAAAGATATAAGACATTTAACAGGGGGCTCCAATAGGTTGTTCAATATGTCGTGATCTGGAGTTAACCATTATGGAGTATCTAATTTTCTCTGAGGAAGATGGCCTCATGCACATCAGACAGAATAAAAAGGAATTATAATGGCCCACTGCCTAGTTCAAGAACATTGAACTGTTTTTCCACATTTTAAGCTTTAGAAACTCAAGAACTATGTTTGGTGACTAAAAAACAAACAAACTTCCCTAAATTGTTCCTTTCTTGACTCTCAAATTAGGATTATTCTCCTGAGTCAAAGAAAACTCTTTTCTCCAACGGCACACTTTTATGGCACTGCTCATCCCCAATTCCCCTTCTAGTAATTAAAATAATCATGATTATTTATTCTCCTTTGAACAAGGTTTATGGGATTTCCAACACCACAATTGGTGGCCAATCAATGTGACAACAAAGGGGATAGACAGCATGTGATAATCTGATTTGTAAAAGCCTTCTGTGATGAAAGCAGAGTTTGGGGTAAAGTTGGGCAAAAACTGGAGCAGTTTGAAATTGCAGATAGCTCTTCCAAATCTGGGGGCAAACTGGACCTTCTTCACTGTAATTGTGGTCTTCTGTGATCTCTGAGATTTAACTCTGTGCTGAAGAAAAAACTATAGGAAGGATCTCCTGCAGTACTGTATATGTCAAATGTTGCTGCTGCTGCATATACAGCTCTTTCTGCTTCTGCTTCTGCTTCTGTCTCAAATTCCCTGTGCCAGTATGCTGATGAAATGTCCATTTCATGTGATAATAGAAGAAAAGGAGTGGTTCCATTACTACAAGCCAGGAGACTACTGGATTACTGGAATAATGTCTGAAATCTTATCTCTATCGTACCAATTATCGTTCTCCAAGCCTCCAACCCACCAACTGAAAAGGTAATTGTCAGCATGTCCCAGGATTCTGGTGATTGATTTTACCTGTTCCAGTGTCTTTTCTAGGAATGATTTCATTTCTCCTATTCCTCACCTTGAGAAAGGCAAGTCATTATTGCTCATCCCAATTTGCTTTAGAGGAAAGGCTCCTGGGGAACCTGATGATTTTGTAAAACCTGAGTTTGCAAAGTTTCTTCCGCAAGTCTCAGCCTCAACACTGGGCAACACTGGGCACTGCCAACACTGTCCCACGATGAATCTTGCCTGGATGGATTCTGCCTGCTTTCAAAATGATTACCTTGGCACTGTGGAGAGTCAGCAACTTATTTACTCATATTTATTTATTTATGAACAATAGTTAAGCGGTGACTCCCAATAAAGTGATTGAATGATACCTTAGAACAGAGTGAGATCTCTTGTATTTTCTCCCTACTGTTTCTTCCCCTTCCTTATATTTACTCTATAATTCTTACCACCCTCTCCACTCTTTCTTTCCATCCTTTAACACTTTTGCCACTTTTGTGGCTTCCCTGTTCCTTTTGGTTTTAAAAAAAAGGGATACAAAATAAAAGGGATAAAATTCAAGGAGGGGAGAGACTTTGTGTGATAAGTTATTGTTTAGTCATAGAGAAATCACATTAACTGTAGTTAATTGTAGAATATAGGACAATAACTCTAAAGCCATGAATATTCTACAGCAAATCTCGAGGTCTAAAAAAGTCTTGTTGAAGAGATATCCATCTTCAGATAGGTAATATCTCTTGCTAATCCAGTACTTGAATCCTGTTAGTCATATCCAGAGTGGCATAACAGGAAGAAATCATATAGTATAATCACAACATACACAATATACGCTTGGTAGCATCCCTTATTAACATTCTGGAGGTGTATGAAGATACAGATCTTCATGTGAATTGATGTGAGTGATATATTAGATTTGCAAATAGGTAAGTAAATAAAATAAATGTTTTGGTTTTGCAAAAGTTTATTCTAAGCAGATTGAAACAGTTACAATAGTAAGAAACCTCCACACTTCCTTTTTGAGTAAAAGAAGGTGTGAAGGTTATTGAACTATAAGAATAATTTTCCCTCCCAAGTCATAATTTGGTGAAAATGATAGGAAATATCTCTTGCTAATCCAGTACTTGAATCCTGTTAGTCATCTCCAGAGTGGCATAACAGGAAGAAATCATATAATATAAACACAACATACACAATATACACTTGGTAGCATCCCTTATTAACATTCTGGAGGCATTGGAAGATACAGATCTTCTCCCAAGCATTGGGCTAGGATGGGGCTATGACCATATATAGTCTGGTGCCTGGGGTTAAGGGTATGATTTTAATGACATTTTATGGATTGTTGTGAATTGATATGAGTGATATATTAGCTTTGCAAATAGGTAATAAAATAAAAGAAATGCTTTGGTTTTGCAAAAGTTTATTCTAAGCAGATTGAAACAGTTACAATAGTAAGAAACCTTCACACTTTTTTTTTTGAGTAAAAGAAGGTGTGGAGGTTTCTTACTATTTTAACCATTTTCCTTACCTGGCTACTGAACTATAAGAATATTTTTCCTCATCCCCCCCCCCCTCCGAAGTCATAATGTGGAGAAAATGATAGGCAGAATCAGTTCTGGTGATTTTGATAGGATTCCTTTACTCCTGACATAACAAGCTTGCTATCTCTCTCTGATATTTCTTTTGGCAAGAAGCTCCAAGTGGTGTCAATGGGACTGTTCTTCTCATAGAAATTTCAAAAATTTCTATCACCTGCAAAGTCCAAATAAATTGAATAATTTAATTCAATAATGAGTATCTGATTATCTTTTTGGCATTGCACTATATAGACATAAAGCTACAGTAAATATGACATGCTTTCATGAAAACCCAAACTAAAGATTTATTTATTTATTGGAATTTGTCAAACAAAAATGAGAACAAGAATAAAAGAATAAAAATACAATGACAGGGACGATAGGCACGTTAGTGTACTTATGCACGCTCCCTCTTCTGACCCTTTTAGTATGAAGTAAGGTCCACGGAAGTCAATTTGTGACTGAAATTGTGAAAATGTGTAGCTGAGACAACTGAATAAGGTAGAGCATTCCAGAATTTGACAATTCTATGACAGAAATCATACTTTTTTACAGTCAAGTTTAGAATGATTTACATGGAGTTTAAAGAGGTTGTTCACTGCATATTATTGCGATTAAAACAGAAAAAGTCATTTACAGGTAAAACATTACTACGTATAATTTTGTATGCAATATCTAGCTCTGACTGCAAGCGACACAGTTATAAACCGAGAACTTCGAGTCTACCAGCATAAGGAATTCTATTGTGTACAGAAGAGTGCAAGAGTTTTCTCATGAAGTACTTCTTTTTTTTTGTTGAAAAGTTTTACAAGTACAGAGTACATACAGATTTTATCTTTTCTACCCCCCCATCCACCCTCCCCCCTTCTCCCCCCCTCACCCTGCCCCCCTCCCCCCTCCCGGACTTCCCAGAGAAAAACACAAGGTATAGGTTCAAGACAAAAAATATAAAATTACCTAATACTAAAACAGATTGTTAATTCAAAAATATCTTTTCTTTTCTTAACTCTTTGTTATCCATAAGCTTGAAAGTATAATCTATTATTTCTTCCAATAACAAACAGTAATATACTATTTAAGTTATATTAATCTGAAACTTATTCTGAATATATTCCGTCCACTTGCTCCATTCCAACACATATTTTTCATTTGAATAATCCTTAAGATAAGATGAAACCTTAGCCATTTCGGCCAGATGTGTCACTTTCAATGTCCATTCTTCAATTGTAGGTATATCTGCCTTCTTCCAATATTGTGCCACCAGCAATCTGGCAACCGTTATAAAATTCAGAATCAGCTTAGTCTCTGCAGGTGTTCAATCCATTGTTATTCCCAACAAAAAAACTGTGGTATAAATTTAATTTTTTTCTTTAAAATATTTTGTATAATCCACCAGATTTTTATCCAGAAAGCCTTAATTTTTTTACAGGTCCACCATATATGAAAATATGTAGCGTCATCACATTCACATCTCCAGCATTTAGGCTGTAAGTTGGGATACATACACGCCAATTTTTTTGGGTCTAAATGCCATCTATAAAACATTTTATAAAAGTTTTCCCTCAGGTTTTGAGCCTGCGTAAATTTAACATTTGTAACCCATATCTTTTCCCATGTGTCCATCATTATAGGTTCTCCAAAATTTTGAGCCCATTTTATCATACAATCTTTAACCAAGTCTGATTCTGAATCCAATTCCAATAAAATATTATACAATCTTTTTATATGCATTGGGCCATTGTCTTTAATTTGTACAATCAAATTGTCTTCGTTTTGCACAATACCAATTTTTCTATCATCTCTCCATCTGGCCTGTATTTGTTTATATTGAAACCAGGTCCTAACTATTCCTTCCTCTTTTAATTTCTCAAATGATTTTAGTTGAGATAGTGTTCCATCTTCAAAAAGAAGTTCTTTATATGTAATCTTATCTATATTTTGTTCCAAGTTTATATTTTCTATCGCGTGTCTGGGTACCGTCCACCAAGGTATTTTATCATTTAACTTACATTGGTACTTTTTCCAGACACGCAATAAAGCATTTCTCAATATGTGACTCTTAAAAGCTTTGTCTACCTTTTTATCATATATTAAATAAGCATGCCACCCATAAAGCAAACCATATCCCTCAATATTTAATACACTTTCTTCCGTTAAGTTAATCCAATCTGTAATTGCAGAGAGAGCTGCTGCTTCATAGTACAGTTTTAAGTTAGGCATTTTTAAGCCCCCTCTTTCGCGTGTATCCTGCATTATCTTCTGGTTTACCCGCAGCTTCTTCCCTGCCCAAATAAATTTATTTATACCCTTTTGCCACTCCTTTAAAGTACCATCTTTTTAAAGTATTGGTATCATTTGAAAGAGGAATAGAAACCTTGGTAGAACATTCATTTTAACAGCAGCTATCCTTCCCAGCAGTGACAATTGAAGTTTCTCCCAGTTTTCCATATCTTTCTGTATTTTTAACCAAAGTGGTTCATAATTATGTTGGTATAGTTTTGTATTTGTGGACATAATATAAACCCCTAAATATTTGATCTTTTGAACTACTTCAATACCTGTTGCCTTTTCTATTTCTTCTTTTTGGCTTCTTGACACATTTTTAACTATTATTTTTGTTTTGGCTATATTTATCTTAAAACCAGATACTTGTCCGTATAAATTGATTGTATCCATCAAGTTTCTAATAGATTGTAGGGGTTGGGTCAGAGTAACAACCAGGTCGTCCGCAAAGGCTCGTAACTTATATTCTTCCTGTCTAATCTTAATCCCCTTTATTGTGTCAAGTTCTCTTATTTTGCTAAGTAGTATTTCCAAACTCAGGATAAACAACAGAGGAGATAAAGGACATCCTTGTCTTGTTCCTTTTTCTATATTAAAATTATCTGTTAACCCACCATTAATTATTATTTGCGCTGTTTGTTTTTGGTATATTGCCTGAATAGATTGTACAAAATAATCTCCAAGTTGTAATTTTTCTATTACCTTTAATAAAAATCGCCAATTCAATCTATCAAAGGCTTTCTCAGCATCCAAAAATATCAGTGTTGCAGGGACCTGGTTGTTCTTTCCCAAATACTCTAGTAAGTTAACAACTTGTCTAACATTAGTTTTCATTTGTCTACCTGTTAAGAACCCAGTTTGATCATGATGTATTGTCTGTTGTAAGACTATCATTAATCTATTTGCTAAAATTTTCACAAAAATTTTATAATCTAAATTTAAAAGTGAAATCGGCCTGTAATTTTTTAAGTCTGTAAGATCTTGACCCTCTTTTGGGATCAGGGAGATAAAAGCAGTTTTCCAAGATGGAGGTACAATGCCTCCCTTTTGGATGTTGTTAAACAGATCTTTAAGAGGTTCCACCATTTCCTCCTGCAATTTTTTGTAATAAAGAGCGGTTAGTCCATCTGTCCCCGGGGCCTTGCCCACTTTTAGTTGTTTGATTGCCAATACAATCTCTTCTGAAGTTATCAATTGATTTAAGATATCCCTCTGAATCTCAGTAATTGTATGAATATTTTGTTGCTGTAAATACCTATCTATCTCTTCTTCCCTAACTTTATCCCCACTATATAATCCTGAATAGAAATCTAAAAATGATTTTTTAATAAGTTCTTGTTCATAAGTTTCCTTACCCTTATATCTAATTTTTTCAATAGTTCTTGATTTTTGCTTCTTTCTTAGCATGTATGCCAACCACCTCCCCGGTTTGTTTGCGTTACTAAAAATATTAAATTTTGCATACTGTAAATTGGTTGCCACTTGGTCTGCCATTAACATATTGAACTGACCCCTTAATAAATTAATTACCTCTTTAATTTTCTTATCCGTTGGATTAGAAATTAAGGCCCTTTCCTGTCTTTTAATCTCTTCTTCCAGTTCTTTCCTCTTTTCCTCTTTTTTTCTTCTAAATTTATTATTCAAATAAATCAAAATACCTCTCATATAAGCTTTACTGGCATCCCAAACCATTTCCAAAGGTGTGCCCTTCTGCATATTATTAACAAAAAATTCTTTCATTAATTTTTTACATTCCCTCACATTGTCCTCATATCTAAATAAATTGTCATTTAACCTCCATGACCTTCTGGGTCCATTGTTGTCTTGCAGTTCCAACCAGACCGGGCTATGATCGGTTAATACTCTTGAACATATCTTCGTCTTCTTTACCCTAGAAAAAAGATTATTAGTAATCAAAATAAAATCAATCCTTGAAAAGGATTGGTGTCTATCGGAGAAAAAAGTAAAGTCCTTTTCTTCCATATTTCTTTCACGCCAAACGTCCCTCAGCTCCCAATCTTCCATCATTTCAAAAAAGGACTTTGGCAATTTGGCTCTTGGAAAAGTATTTTGGCTTGGACCCTTCTTATCCTTTTTAACGTCTGGTACACCATTCCAATCTCCCAAAAGGATACAGGTATTATAATCCCATTGTATTAACTTTGTATGTAAAAAATCATAAAATTTCTCTTGTTGTTGGTTCGGGGCATATACACCAATCACCAGTGTTCTTTCTCCTTTAATTAAAAGTTCTATAGCTAAAAATCTTCCTTGATTGTCTGCTTCAATCAATTTGGCAATCAGGTTTTTTTTAACGTATATTACAATACCATTTCTTTTTTCTGATGCTGATGATACAAATTGTAGTCCTAGTTTTGAATTTAGCAAATATTTTTGGTGTTGTTTTCTAATGTGTGTTTCTTGAAGGCAGACCACATCATTATTAAATTGTTTAAGGTAGTGAAATATTTTTCTTCTTTTCTGTGGCGAGTTTAATCCATTAACATTCCAAGTTAAAAATCTACTTCCCATCTGCGGGCTTCTGAAGCTTCTGGAACATTGACTGATGATCTAGGAACTGCCGTTCCTTTCGTCTTGCTCCTCCCACTACTTCAGATTTAGTAGTTTCTTTGACCACAAACTGAGATTGTTGTTGTGCCATTTCCTGCATACGTTTAGTTGCCGCTCTGGTCTGTCTCTGTTCTTTTATCTGTTGTTCTCCAAATAAATCCAAACTTTGGTCCGGAATTGTAACAATATCACCTTGACCAGATGGGGCTTCTATTTGCTGGACTTCTTGTTGTCTTGCTCTGTCATTCTCTTTTCTCCTTCCCTCTGGTGATCTCGGTGTCCCAGCCTTTAAAATATATGTAAAGAAATCTCTTGCTTTTTGGACCGTATTAAGTCGATGTCTTTCTCTAGCATAGATCAAGGAGATGTCGTTTGGTACCTCCCATCTAAATGATAATTGTTGTCTTTTAAGCTCCTCAACCAAGAAGGAAAAATCTCTTCTGGCCCTCAGCATTCTTGGGGGAATCTCTTTCAGTGTGATCAATTCCTGTCCTCCCACCTGTAGTTTGTTTAAGTACGTTGCTTGAAGAATTTCATTGCGCAATGCTCTGTTATTGAAGTATATTACAATATCTCTTGGAAGGTTTCTCAGTCTGGCCGCTCGAGAATTGACCCTGTAAACCTTGTCGATCTGGCCCATCAGCCCTTCCTTATTGATATCCAACACTTGGGCAAGGGCATCTCCCAACAACTCTTTCAGGTCCTCACTTTTCTCCTCTCTCAGTCCTCGAATTCTGATCGCGAACTCCATATTGTGATAATGGATCAGTGTAATTTCATCTGTAGTTTTTTCTTCAACTTCATCTATTCTCTCTCTTAAGGATGCAGTAATATCTCTAATTAATTGAACTTGCTCATCCAAATATTCCACGTTATTTGCCAGTCCTTTAAATGCCTCCAAAATGTCAGCTCTAATTTCATTGTTGCAAATTTCCATTTTATTGGACACAACCTGTATCTGGTCATTTATCAACTCCTTAATTGTCTCATTAGATTCATCAATTTTTTTGTTAAAATTGGTAGATATTTGAATCTGCATAGCTTTAAGACTTTCTTGCAGCATTGCAAGAGTTAATGGCTGAGGCTGAGGTTGTGATTGTGTTATAAGCGTTTGCAGCTTAGTAGTAGTGGGGGTTGGGGAACTCTCCGCACTTTTGGAGGAAACCGTCTTTACAGATTTAGAAGCCATCAGGATTAAAGTAAATCTTAAGTCAGATATTCCTAGTTATTTTAATCTGGTGCCAAAAAGAAGAAAAGTCTCAAATATAAGTGCGAATTCAAGTCAAATCCAGCAACTCTCTTGCAAAAGCCTGTCAGCAAAAATGAAACTTTTCTCTTTGTTCTCACTTCCACTTCCTTCCCCTTTCAAGCTTTCAACGCCATTTTAAAAGCCAACTTGTTTCTTTGTAATTCAAATGAAAGTCATTAAGAGTTAATTAGTGGTTACTTGCCCGATCTAGCCTCCTGGTTTTCCCCTGCTGCTGAAAATAATCTTCAATCGGAATCTGTTGTTTAAAGCAGTGTTGGTCACAGTCTTCTTGCTCCACAAAAGGCGGAGATATCCAAGGTCCGGAGCAGCAGCTGGTGGCAAGGGAGCCTTCTCCTTACGCCCCCCTAGATCTTTTCCTGGGGGGCTTGGGATGGCTCTACCTGTGCCTGCGTGCTCTTTGCCCTTCCCTTTGCCCGGGAAGAGGCTTTTCTGCCACCAGTCAGCTGTTTTTAAGCTTTCTGGCGGCTTTTACGGTGCCGAGGATCGGCGCACCAGAAAGGAGCGTCCACAAAGACCAGAGCCAAAACAGGAAGTCTCATGAAGTACTTCTGAACCCGCTCGATTGTACTGATGTCAGATATATGGTGGGGATTCCAAATAGTTGAAGAATATTCTAAAATTGGTCTAGCATAAGTTTTATAAGCTCGAATTAGCAATACAATGTTTTCAGAAAAATAGCTTCTCAAAATTATGTTTACAACTCTTAATGCTTTTTTAGCAATGCTGTTACAGTGAGCTTTGGAGCATTAATCGTCAGAGATAAGTACACCTAGGTCCTTAACAAGGTGAGGGTCATCTGCTAGATCAATGCCACCTACCTTATCCTTGACATTCTGATTACCTTTACCAATATGTAAGACAGAGCATTTATTAATCAAAATTTGAAGTTGCCAAATAGATGACCATTCAGACACATAGTCGAGATCACTTTGCAAAACAACAGAATTATCTGTAGAATTGAATAATTTTACGTCATCGGCAAAAAGAAAACAATTGCTTTTAAGTCAATCACATACATCATTGATATAGAGCAAAAAAAGATGATGAAATTTCTCATTTTGCAGTGAGAACACCTACCACATTCTGCCCTTCTTGTTGGCTGTTCATGAAGTCAACCAGAATTCAAGGCTCTTACCCAACATCACCCTGGGCTACAACATCTATGAGAACTTTTTCAGTGCAAGAATGACATATGAGGCCATGCTGGATGTGCTGTCTACAGGGCAGGAGAACGTCCCAAACTACAGATGTGGAAGACAAAAGAACCTGCTGGCGATTCTTGAAGATATGGATTCTGAACTCTTTGATCATATTTCCAATTTCTTGAGCATCTATAAAATTCCACAGGTATAAAGCCAAATGAAATTAATTCCGTGTAATAAATTGCTCAGATTTGCATGTGTGTGTATACATGTGTGTGTGTGTACACACACACAGCTTCTGGTGGTGACATCACTGTGCAGAGGAGTGAGGGAACAGGGCTCTGTTCCCAAAGCCTGAATTTTCTTGTAGGAGATCCTGAAAAGGCACGCTCGGTCCCGGAGGGATTGATTGGAAAAAAGGGGAAAATCCAGAGACCTCAAGGCAACACGCAATTGCCTCGAAGGGACAGGGGAAACCTCTTAACTTTGATGTGGAAAAACCAGCCATTCTGGCTGGCCCAAACAGTGACTATTTATTTATTTATTTATTTTGTGACATTTATATACCGCCTCACAGTGCAAGCACTCTCTAAGCCAGTGTTTCTCAACCTTGGCAGTTTGAAGATGTGTGGACTTCAACTCCCAGAATTCCCCAGCCAGCGTTGCTGGCTGTGGAATTCTGGGAGTTGAAGTCCACACATCTTCAAACTGCCAAGGTTGAGAAACACTGCTCTAAGTGGTTTACACCAGTAAGCAATGTATATATTTACATTGCCCCCAACAATCTGGGTCCTCATTTTACCTACCTCGGAAGGATGGAAGGCTGAGTCAACCTTGAGCCGGTGAGATTTGAACCGCTGACCTGCGGATCAGTGTCAGCTAAAGTGGCCTGCAGTACCTGCCTCTAACCGCTGCGCCACCTCGGCTCTTTTTAGACTTCTGACTACCATACAGAAGAGTGTAAAATAAGCTGGATTAGTGAGGGGGAAAAAAAGTGACCCGAAAGGAGGTAAAATCAGAAATAAGTCTTGAGAAGTAGCAATATTGAACCTCAAAGATGGTAAAGAGCGGCGATCGGGAGAGCGGGAGTAAAGGCCAACTACGGAATGGAAAAAGTGACAGAGCAAAAATAAAGAGGTTGACGGCAGAACTGAAATCTCTGAGAGGATTGGAAGTGGATTTAAGCGGTGAATATATAAAGGATTTAAATACTTTTTTTGTTCTTATCTTGTGGATGAATTTTGATGAAATAGATTTGCAGACGTGGAGATATTTGAAATATTTGGAAACTTGGGGACTAAAACAAAGAAACAAAAAAACTGGACACTTTGAATCGCAGCAGCCTTGTTGATTGAATGGGAGGAGGAACTTAAAAGGATCGAGAACTTGAAGAATTGTAGTAGATTTATCTGATAGAACGCTAAGAGTATGATATTGAGACTTTTAAAAAATGATTCTGGAAAATTTCAATCGGAGAAGGGGAGAAAAATATAGAATATTATTGCTGGAGTTGAAGGTGAAGATGAGCCACGGAGCTGAGGTTTGAGATTATGTAAGACTGTGGAGTGCTGGAAATAGCTTGTTAAAGTGTTAAATTGATAGAACGCTAAACAAAGCAATTTAAAAAAAAGAAATTGTTCAATATCTGGCAATATTGTAGATAGATAATTATTGAAGAAATCCTCTCATTAATTAAGTAATTATATTATTATTGTATTATTAATATAGAGTGTATATTGATAAGAAAACACATTCTTGCTGTGTTTGGGTTTAGAAGTAGATGTAAATTAATTGAAAGTAAGAGAGTAGGGGCTATTTAACATACTATATAATAATATATTATACTGAGATTTATATTCATATACATGGACGCGGAGAAGCCGGAAAAAAGCGCCTAAAATGACATCATCGCTGGGCTCCTAACGTGCAGGGTCCCACACAGCACCGGTAGGAACCCACCACTGATACACACACACACACACACACACACACTCATACACACACACATAAATACATGTATGTATTATGCATTGTGTGTGTGTGTGCATACATACATACAGTGGTGGGCTGCTACCGGTTTGGACAGGTTCTGCACCTCAGCTGTTTTACTTATCGGGGCTGCCCTAGAAGGTAAACTGTAGAGCATGCACTCACAGAACCAGTTGTTAACCTGGTTGCAGCCCACCACTCTCTCTCTCTCTCTCTCTCTCTCTCTCTCTCTCTCTCTCTCTCTCTCTCTCTCTCTCTCTCTCTCTCTCTCTCTCTCTCTCTCTCTCTCTCTCTCTCTCTCTCTCTCTGTGTGTGTGTGTGTGTGTGTGTGTGTATAATATATCCCCTTCAACTATCACTGCCTTGTCGTGGCGAAGGGACTTGCCTGGCTCAATGAAACTATGAGCTATGCCGTGCAGGGCCACCCAAGATGGACAGGTCATAACAGAGAGCTCTCACAAAACATGATCCAGTGGAGATGAAAATGGCAACCCACGCCAGAATCTTTGCCATGAAAACCCCATGGACAGTACCAAAAGGCAAAAAGATATTACCCTGGAAGATGAGCCCCTCAGGTCAGAAGATGTCCAATATGCTACTGGGGAAGAGCAGAGAGCTAGTACTAGTAGCACCAGAAAGAGTGAAGTGACTGGGCCAAAGCCGAAAGGACGCTCAGCTGTGGATGTATCTGGTGGTGAAAGAAAAGTCCGATGCTGTAAAGATCTATACTCCATAAGAACCTGGAATGTGAGATCCATGAATCAAGGTCAGCTGGATGTGGTCAAACCAGAAATGACAAGACTGAACATCGACATATTAGAAATCAGCAAACTAAAATGGACAGGAATGGGTGAATTTAATTCAGATGACCATCAGGTATACTACTGTGGGCAAGAATCCCTCAGAAGAAATGGAGTAGCCTTCATAGTCAATAAATGTGTAGGAAAAGCAGTACTGGGATACAATCCCCCAAATGACAGAATGATCTCAGTTTGAATCCAAGGCAAACCATTCAACATCACAGTAGTCCAAGTCTATGCCCCAACCACTGGTGCTGAAGAGGCTGAAGTTGACTAGTTCTATGAAGCCCTACAGCACGTTCTAGAATTAACATCAAAAAATGATGTCCTTATCATCATGGGGTATTGGAATGCTAAAGTAGGAAGCCAAAAGATAACTGGAATAACAGGCAAGTTTGGCCTTGGAGTACAAAATGAAGCAGGGCACAGGCTGGTAGAATTTTGTCAAGAGAATACAATGGTCATATCCCTGATGAATATACAGTAGAGGTGACAAATAGATTTAAGGAATTAGAAAATGGCTTTCTGAGGAATCTTTATAAATAGCTGAGGAAAGAAGGGAAGCAAAAGGCAAGGGAGAAAGAGAAAGATACACCCAAATGAATGCAGAATTCCCAAGAATAGATAGAAGATTTATTTATTTATTTATTTATTTTGTGAGATTTATAAACCGTCTCACAGTGCAAGCACTCTAAGCGGTTTACACAAGTAAGCAATGTATTTTTATATTGCCCCCAACAATCTGGGTTTTCATTTTATCTACCTCGGAAGGATGGAAGGCTGAGTCAACCTTGAGCCGGTGAGATTTGAACCGCTGACCTGCGGATCACAGTCAGCTAAAGTGACCTGCAGTACTGCCTCTAACCGCTGCGCCACCTCGGCTCATCAAGATAAGAGAGATAAGAATGCCTTCTTAAATGAACAGTGCAAAGAAATAGGAGAAAACAATAGAATAGGGAGGACCAGAGATCTCTTCAAGAAAATTGGAGATATGAAGGGAATGTTTCAAAGATGGGCATGGTAAAGTACCAAAATGGCAGGGACTTAACAGAGGCAGAAGAGATTAAGAAGAGATGGCAAAATTACATGGAAGAACTATACAAGAACGGGCTTAATGTCCCTGATAACCACGATGGGGTGGTAACTGACCTCGAGCCAGACATCCAGGAATATGAAGTAAAATGGGCCTTAGGAAGTCAACAAAGCTAGTGGAGGTGACAGTATTCCAGCTGAGCTATTCAAAATCTTAAAAGACGATGCAGTAAAAGTGCTACACTCAATTTGCCAGCAAATTTGGAAAACTCAACAGTGGTCACAGGATTGGAAAAGGTCAGTTTACATTCCAATTCCAAAGAAGGGCAATGCCAAAGAATGTTAAAACTACTGCACCGTTGCACTCATTTCACATGCTAGCAAAGTTATGCTCAAAATCCTACAAGCTAGGCTCCAGCAGTATGTGGACCGAGAGCTAGCAGGATTTCAAAGAGGGAGAGGAACTAGAGATGAAATTCCCCACATACTCTGGATCATGGAGAAAGCTAGGGAGTTCCAGAAAAACATCTACTTCTGCTTCATGCTAAAACCTTTGAATGTGTAGATCACAACAAATTGTGGTAAGTTCTTAAAAAGATGGGCATACCAGACCATCTTATTTGTCTCTTGAGAAACCTATATGTGGGTCAAGAAGCAACAATGAGAACTGGACACGGAACCAACTGATTGGTTCAATATTGAGAAAGGAGTTTGGCAAGGCTTTATACTGTCGCCCTGCCTATTTAATGTATATGCAGAACAACATCATGAGAAAGGCAGGGCTAGATGAATCACAAGTTGGAATTAAGGAATTAAGATTGCCAGGAGAAATATCAACAACCTCAGATTTGCAGATGTTACCACTCTAGTGGCAAAAAGCGAAGAGGATCTAAACAGCCTCTTGATGTGGGTGAAGAAGGAGAGTGCAAAAGTTGGCTTGAAACTCATCATTAAGAAATGATGTCTGAAATGGTATTGGGTCTCCTGCTTAAGCAGGGGGTTGGACTAGGGCAGGGGTGTCACTCAATTTAATTGAGGGCAGCATCAGGGTTGTGTTTGACCTCGGGGGAAGGCATGGCCAAGTTGGGCATGGCCAGCATGACATCACTTGGGTCAGGGGCACCTGTGGTGGCTCCAATGCTTTGCCAGGCTAAAGGCACCCTGAGCTCCATTTTTGGCTGGGACAGCCTCCTGCAGCCCTCTGCCAGCCAAAATGGAGCTCGGGAGGGCCATGTGTGGCCATGCGCATGTGCCGGTCCTTTGCTATTTCCAGGGTGACCCAGCGAGCCAGATCTAAGCACCCCAGGCCTTGAGTTTGATACCCCTGGACTAGGGTCTCCTGCTTGAGCAGGTAGTTGGACTAGAAGACTTTCCAGCTCTATTCTGATTGACTTATTGACTGAGTGGATGGGTGAACCATAGAGTTATAATGTGAACAGAAGGGTGTGCTCTATGAGGACCACCAATGAATATTACCCACAGATAATTCAGAGCTCCCTGGTTTCAAAGAGAGCATACAAGACAACAGGACAGAACATCAAGGGAACTAGCAAAATTCATGCAGTTATCATTTGAAATACCTCTCAGCAGTGGGGAAAGGCCCTTAGATTTACCATCTGACTTTTATCATTAAAACTGGCACAAACTACCAATACCTTCTCTTTTATCTTAGATCAACTATAGTGTCATCAATCAGATGGCTGAGCAAAATCATCGTTTTCCTTTTTCATATCGGATGACCCCAAACCAAGAACCTCCTTACTCAGCAATTGTCAAGCTGCTCCTGCAGTTCCAATGGACATGGATCGGCCTCCTTTCTCAGGACAATGAAAAAGGAGAAAAATTCAAAAGACACTTGGAAGTTCTTACCCTAAAAAATGGGATTTGCATTGTCCTCTCAGGAACCGTCCCAGAAGCAAATATGTGGACAAGTGTTGGAGAAACTCTCATGCAAGAAAAAATGAAAATGTTCGGTTCTCTTATCAACAGTCAAATAAAAATTCTAGTATGCCAACTAGATTCTCAGGCTTCAGGAATGTTAGCAGTAATAATACAAAACATTGATATGACTAATAAATCCATTGTGGGAAGGGTGTGGATTGCAACAACTTTGACAGCTGTAAGTGTAAGTATTTTTAACTTCTGGGTTGATCTCCAAAATAAATATGCTTTGTTTTCCTTCCTCATCCAGACAAAGAGAAGGACTCAGTATTATGACTTTAATTCTTATGCATCTTTGCTCCTATTGTATGGAAAGGAAGCATTCCAATGTTCTTATTCAAGTCCTGTGTTATCTAAGAAAGTTTGGAAAAAATGCAGAGAAAAAGAGGATTGGGAATTCCCACCCCATGATGTGATTGCAAGAATCCTGTCTCAGGATTCCTCCAGTATTTCCCAAATAATTCAAATTGTGGCCTGGGTCCTCAGTGCTGCCTCTTCCTCCCAATGGAGTAAGAGGAGAATGCAAGTTGGAGACCATCAACCACCCCAGATTGTACAGCCATGGCAGGTAAGTCTTCTCCTTTCAAGTTCCATTGATTCTCCCCTTCCAATTCCTCAATATTAAATTAGTTGTAGAAAGGGGTGAGATATTCCAAGAGCAGTTGCCCAATTTGTGGTACTTGAGAGTGAGTGTCAACTCTGAAGCTGACCTGACCAAGGCCATTTTGATGCTTCGGTGTTGCCTCATTAGTGCTGAGAGATAGGGAGGGGGGGAATAGAGATAGCTGGGGTTTTCTAGCCAAAACAAAATATTTTCTCCTGGGAAACCAAGGACATTCCCACCGATGGCCAGAGGGAGGATGAGTGAAGTCACCAGGCAACTGGATGACACCTTGATTGGACCATGTGACTGATTGTTTGGAAAGGGGAGGAAAACTTTTACTTTTAATTTGGTGAAAACTGCGGGAACATTTAGAGCCAGTTTTCACCAACCTATGCCTATATGATATGTCGAATAAAACTGATATTTGAGGTTCCTGCTTGCCTCAGAGTCCTGTTTGCTATGGGCACATTACTTGGAACCCTGACATTAAACTGACTCTAAATGTTCATAGGACCTTTCCCCATAGTGAAAGTGATCAACCTTGTTACAGTACAACTTAGACTCCCTTGCTTTTTAGGGAAAGTGCACCTGGTTTTTCACAGCAGTTTGTTAAAGCCGGCGGTAGGCTTCCAGATCAGGCCCGGGGGTGAAATGCTCCTGGTTTGGACCGGATCAGGCGGACCAGTAGCAATGGTTGCCTGTGGTTCACCAAGCCACCAGCAATGGCTGGCTGACCACACCCCCATACCGGTCCAGCGCTCGCCGCTCACTTGCCCTGCAAGCAGATGTCCCAGCACTGCACATGCGGTAGGACACGAGTCCGCACTGGACGAGGGCTGTGGGAGATGCGGTGTGCATATCCAGCAGCCCCGGGACATCCGCTTGCCGTTTCCCACCTTTTGGGCATGGTGCACTCTGCTTCCATTCTCAGACTCAGCCCCATTACAGCAGCAGCAGCAACAGAAGGTAAGGCGATGATGGGGGGGGGGCGAAAGACCCACTGTGCCTCGGGTCCCAAAGGGCAGGGTGTGCTCTTCCCTGGGCTCTCTGCCATCCCAGAATTGCACCGTGCAAGGGAATTTTCCTGCGTGGCTGTGGTGAGGGCAGAGCTGCCCAGTGAGGCTTTGTTTGAGCGCGGGTCAGTGTGGAGCTTTGAGGGTTGGAAGGGCTCCAGATGCTTTCCTGCCTTCCACGTGGCCAGCTTGCAAAGGAAGGCAAGCGGAAGGCCACGTGGAATGCAGGAAAGCATTTCGGGGTGGCACAGCCCTGTCATGTTTGGCGGCCTTCCTGACGGTCGCCCATGCCCACTTGCCTTCCGAAGTCAGCATCCAGCCTGTGATGGGAGAAGCACTGCTTCTGGCCAGGCCCGGCCAGTGGGTGGGTGAATGGCCCTTGGGAGAGATGCAGCTGCTGTGTTGGGGCTAAGAGGGGCGGCGGCAGGAGACGGAAGAAAGCGAACTGAGCATGCGGGGCTCAGCTTTGCCGCTGAGCATGTGGTGTGCCTGCCCTGGCTCTCGGGCTGATTCCCACTGCCACACAAAGTTTGGCATGCCAGACCACCCAGTGGGCAAGTCAGCGGCACTGGCCAAAACAGCGCAGCTCTGGCTGTGCCACGGGCAGGAGCAGCGCCTGCTGCAAGGCCCCGGCTTGGGCCTCTCCGAGTACCTGCCGGCCACCCACGGCTGCATGGCTTTCTCTGCTCGCCTCCATGTGGACTTTAGATCTTAGATTTAGATTTATTATTAGAGTTGGAAGGAACCTTGTAGGTCATCTAGTCCAACCCCCTTCTCAAGCAGGAGTTCCTACACCATTTGAGACAGATGGCAGTCCAGTCTCTCCTTGAAGGTCGCAAGTGTTCGGGCTCTCACAATCTCCGCTGGAAAGCTGTTCCACTGGTTGATCACTCTCACCGTCAGAAAGTTTCTCCTTATTTCCAGGTTGAATCTCTCCTTGGTCAGCTTCCATCCATTATTCCTTGTTTGGCTTTCTGGTACCATAGAGAACAGCGTGACCCCCTCCTCTCTTTGGCATCCCCTCAAGTATTGGAACACTACTATCATGTCACCCCTGGTCCTTCTCTTCGCTAGACTGGCCAAGCTCAGTTCCTGCAACCGCTCTTTGTATGTTTTATTTTCCAGACCTGGTTTATCATCCTGGTTGCTCTCTTCTGCATTTTCTCTAGAGTTTCAATGTCTTTTTTGTAGTGTAGTGACCAAAACTGGATGCAGTACTCTAGGTGTGGTCTGACCAAGGCTTGATAGAGTGGTACTAGTGCCTCTCTGGTCCTTGATTGTATCCCTCTATTTATGCAGCTCAGGACTGTGTTGGCCTTTTTGGCTGCTACTGCACACTGCTGGCTCATATTTAGTTGGCTGTCTACCAGGACTCCGAGATCCCTCTCGCAATCGCTGCTATTGAGTGTGGTTTCACCCAGTTTGTATGTATATTTTTGATTCTTCTTACCTAGGTGTAGAATTTTACTTTTCTCCGTGTTAAATTTCATTTTGTTGGTTTGGGCCCAGTGTTCGAGTCTGTCAAGGTCCCTCTGGATTTTGAGTCTGTCTTCTGAGGTGTTTGCTACTCCCGCCAGCTTGATGTCATCTGCAAATTTGGTTAGTTCTCCTGCTATTCCCTCATCTAGGTCAGCAGCAACAGGGACAACAGCCTAGGTGTTCGCATTAGCACCGGTTTCCTGGCTGCGCTGAAATGTCACCAACGGCTGCCTCCATTTTCTCGCTGCCTCCAAACTAGATCCGGAGCACCCTTCTCTGCACTGCCTCCCGGGACAGGCAGGCTGGCCTCTGAGGAGGCAGGGAAGGAAGAGAAAGGCAGGAGGCGGGGAGAGCAAGAAGGTCGGCCGCCAATCAGACAGGGCTCCCAGTGGGAGGAGGGAAATGTCTTGGGAGGCTGTGCTGACAGAAAGAAAGAAAAACTTATGACCACAATTGAACCCAACATTTGGGTTGCTAAGCAAGAGCGTTGTTAAGAGAGTTTAACCACATTTTACAAGTTGGCCATGCCTACCCGGTCACCTGACCAAGCCACACCGATCTGAAGCCATGCCCACCTGACATCCAAACCACACTCACAAAATAAGCCACAACCACAGAACCGGTAGGGGAAGTTTTCACATTTCGCCCCTGATCAGGCCGGTAGATCGGGCAGCTCCAAAACCAATAGTGGTGCAAGGAAAAATACATTATGAGGTAAAGAAAATCCTAGAAAACCACAGGAACATTTAGAGTCAGTTTTCACCAGCCTATGCCTATATGATATGTCCAATAAAACTGATATTTGAGGAACCTGCTTGCCTCAGAGTCCTGTTTGCTATGGGCGTATTACTTGGAACCCTGACAGTGAGTTAGAGAGAGAGGACAGTGAAAAATCTTCCAAAGTTAAACAACCTGTGCTAGTTTGGGATGCTTTTGTGACAGAAATAGCTCTATGGTGACAACGTAATTTTCAAAATTAAACAAGCATCAGAATATTCCAACAATCCTCAACCCTTTATTGTGATCACAAAGTGATCTAGTCTCCAAGCTAAGGAGTTCAGCTGGATTGTTTGTTCTGGATTAAAATTAAACTTTGCTGGCTAAAAGTTTCTAACATAGCAACAAGATATAAATCAAAGCATCTTCCGGGGGCAACAAAAGGTTCATCCACACATCTCCTGAACTAATGGATATGCTTCCATAGCTATTCTTTGAAAGAGATATCATCACTATGCGATTTTTGTTACTTTCCTAGCTCAAAGTTAAACTCCACTAACTTCATCTTGATCAGGATTGATGGTAAAATTTTATTCTCACTCTTCTCCCATTACAAGTTTTCCCATATCTGCAAATGGTCTTGTCTCAGATGGACTGCTCTGGGTTCATCCGGGTTTGGGCGATCCTCTAGCGAAGATTCTGTGTGGTTCGGGGAACCCCACAAATCCCACTCCTGATTGGCCCTGCCCCACCCAACCTGCCCCACCCACCCCACACCTCCCCTCCCACCCCACCCTGCCTCTCCGACCCCAACCCTCCGACCCCAACCCGCCCCTCCCAGGAGTCTCCATGCAGCCTGTTTTGGATGCCAGGTAAGTGCAGGGTCAGCATAGAGGCTCAGGGAGGGTGGAAAACGGGCTTCGCGGAGGCTCTGGAAGGCTGGAAACAAGCCTGTTTCTGGCATCCAGAGAGCCTCCGGAGCCCAAGGATGGCAAAAACACCCACCCCTCCACCATGGTGCAGGTAGCCGACTAGACCATGCCCACCATGGGCATGCGCACCCAGCAACCGGGCAGAGAAAACTTTGCTAAAATTTTTGAAGCCCACCCCTGGCTAAGTCAATATCCTTCGGACTATAGTGGGGATTTGAAGAGGTTGAATTATTCAGAGTACCTCCAATCCAGAATAATAGCAGGAAAAACACTGAATAAAGGCTTAAGTTGTCATGTTTTTTTCTATGTTTTTATGCAGCTTCATAAGTTCCTGAGAAACTTCCAACATCACAATATTTCCAGAGATGGGACTTCTTTTGATGAAAATGGAGTTCCTGTTGGTGACTTTGATATCATGCACTGGACATCAGTTTTGAACAAATCATTTGTGGGGGTGAAAATTGGGAGTGTAGAAAGAGAAGCCTCCTTGGAAGTCAAGATTTCTGTCAATCAAAGTGCCATCCAATGGCCAACTTTATTTAACACAGTAATTGAGGCTGCTTGGATTTTGCTCTTCTATTTATCTCCATGTGTGGAAATATTTATGCTCAGAAATAATTCTTATTGAGGCCAATTGAGATAACTTCCAAATAAGAGAATTTAAAGTCTCATTAATTTATTAGATATCATTTTACTTTAGAAGTTTTACAATAATCTATCACACACTGGAACCTGCTGCATTGTATTGCGGGATTTGCAATCTACATTATTAAATTGGAAAAGTTGCTATAATTTATAGTACATCAAATTATCTTCTTTTCAGTAAGAGAAAATCCAGAATGTCTATGGAGATTCTCAGTCATCCAGGTCATGGTTTTGGCAAAGGTGCTTTTTCAAAAGGAAACCTGGACTTTGTTTTCCCTTGAAGATGTTTTGCTTCTTATCCAAGAAGCTTCTTCAGTTCTGACTGAGGATTTGGAACTGATGAAAAGACTGTGTTGTAAACAGGATATAGATTCAGCAATTGGAAAAAGGCTCCACACCCATTTGCACTATTCAGGTGACCCTGAGGACACAGATAAACTCCAAGTGGCCTCAACAACTTTCAGAAAGACTGCTAATGACCAGATGACAGCAAGGAATATAAATCCTTCCATACTCCACCATTCAGTCAGAATTGAAGAAGCTTCTGGAATGAGAAGTGAAACATCTTCAAAGGAAAACAAAGATCAGTTGTCTTTTGAAAAAGCACCTTTGGGAGAAAATCCAGAATATGAAGGGTTTAGCCCACTGAATTGCATAAGAGAAAGATATCACTGAGAATGCGGTGAGGGAAATGAGGGCAGCTAAAAAAGTCATTTACATATGATGATACAATGATCAGTTGTAGGAGAGAAAGATAGGGACTCTAAAGAAAGCTAGATGTTGGAGGTTTCCTGACAAAGCAAAAATGGAGAAATATATATATATGAGTTATAGTATTCTCATACATGCCCTAAGGAGAAACACCTTTTGCAATGGAACTATTTTCCTTTGGAAAGAAGAATAAGGCAATGAGTCTCTTTTGGGATCTACAATGGAGACTGATAGAGAAAGAGAATGACTTTTCATTTGCCCCTTCCAAGCAGAGTAATTAATGTTCATGCCACTACTCCTTGACTCATTTTGCTCAATGTGCTCCTGAGCTTCTGGAAGCCAGTTGATTTCAGTCAATCCTTCTAATTCCTATATTGCCCTGACTAATCTCTCTGTTTATGTTTAGAGGGTGCCTTATTCAAGATGTACAGAAAGTTGCTCCCCAGGTTATGCCAAACTTGTGAGAGAGGGAGCGCCAGTTTGCTGCTACGACTGTTCTCTGTGTGTGGAAGGAACATTCTCTGGGCAAGAAGGTACAGTGGGTGGCTCCAAAAACAACAAAAAATCAGGATACAATCATTATTCTCTATTGATTTTTGGGGGTATTTGATCAAGAAGCATTAAAATAAATAATGAAAGGTTGCTGCGTTCTATTGAGTTGTTACTTTCTTGCTTGGTTTTGGGAAAGAGGACAAGTTTTGAGAACTGATAATCACATCCATCTTCAGCCTTTAAAAAGAGTGTTGATTGTTTTAACTAATGTTGTGTCATATGGATATCCCTGGGCAGAAATAATATATATTATTCCTTGACGATGAAGTAATGGATTTCTGATGCGGTTTTCATGCTCCTACAGCTGCAGAAACAGATACATGCTAACCATTTTTTTTCAGATGCAATCCATTGTGAAAAGTGTCCAGATGACCAGTATTCCAATAAGAAGCGAGATCACTGTGTCCCCAAAACTATAAGCTTCTTATCCTATGAAGAATTGTTGGGACTCATCCTGGCTTTCTTTGCCATTGCTTTGTCCCTAACCACCGCCTTTATTCTGGGAATCTTCATTAAATACAGAGAAACTCCCATAGTCAAAGCCAACAACTGTGAACTCACCTACATCCTCCTGGTTTCACTTCTGTATTCTTTCTTGACCTCCCTTCTATTCATCGGTCGCCCTGTGAAAATGACCTGTCTCCTTCGACAAACCATTTTCAGTATCGTTTTCTCAGTTGCTGTGTCTTCCTTGCTGGCCAAGACCATAATGGTGGTGGTGGCCTTTCTGGCCACAAAGCCAGGCAGCAGCATGAGGAAATGGCTGGGGAAGAGTCTGGCCAACTCTATTGTTTTATCCTGCTCTGCTATTCAAGTAGGCATCTGTATGATATGGCTGGGAATGTTTCCCCCATTCCCAGATTCTGACTTTCATTCCCAACCAGAACATATCCTGCTGCAGTGCAATGAAGGCTCTGTCACCATGTTCTACTCTGCTCTTGGCTACATGGGTCTTTTGGCTGCCATCTGTTTCTTGGTGGCATTTCTGGCTCGAAATCTGCCAGGGGCTTTCAATGAAGCCAAACTGATCACCTTCAGCATGTTGGTTTTTTGTAGTGTTTGGATCTCCTTTGTTCCCACATATCTGAGCACCAAGGGGAAACACATGGTAGCTGTGCAGATCTTCTCCATCCTGGCCTCTGGCCTGGGTTTACTGGGCTGCATCTTTATCCCCAAATGCTACATTATTATCCTGAGACCTGCAATGAACACCAAAGAACATCTGATGCTAAAAAAACTTTAAGGTTCCTTATGTTGGTGTTTATTTTTCTACAGTTTACATGCAGTATAAAATCACATACTTTGAAATAACATTTTATTCGTTGCAGCTTATCTTTCTTCATTCCATGTGAATAACTGAGTAGTAAAGTTGCTAAAACTACTCAAACTATTTAAAAAATCATATCCTTCAATTGTCATAATCTGAATTC
This sequence comes from Diadophis punctatus similis, assembly GCA_023053685.1. NCBI lineage: Eukaryota > Metazoa > Chordata > Lepidosauria > Squamata > Dipsadidae > Diadophis > Diadophis punctatus. The sequence continues at coordinate 2,420,768 of JALIGW010000067.1, forward strand.
ATATTAAATTATAACCATCATCAAGGACATTATAAAATTTCTGAAACCAGGCCAGATAAACTGTTACCTGGGGTGTTCTGATATGGTTTTAGATTAAATTAAAGACTATGGCTAATGATGATGTGCGTGTTTGTTACTATATAGGTTGGTGTTATATTTTATTTTCTGAGGTGATGTTCTGAGTTTGTTTTTAAAAATAGTTAATTTCAAATACTGTATATATTTGATTGAACTCTTCTGGCTGGATAATGTAAGATCACTTATAGATAAATAAATGAGATAGATAGATGGGAAAGAGAGAGAGAGACAGAGAGACAGATAACATTATATATATTAATAATAGATAAAATATCAACATGAACATTGGAGCAGCTTTAATTTTTTCCCCATCCCTTTGAATAAATTAATGATACACATTATTATTTTGACAGTCCTCAATCAAAAGATATATATATATAACTCTGAATGATTTGGGGAAAATTATGTAGACATGATATGACAATGAAGATGTGCTTATGAGTATTAAAATTGGTTTCTTTTTTTTCCATGTCCATGTCCATATCCATACCAATATGAATATCCATATCCATTTCCATATAGTGGATATGTACATATAGTGTCTATGTGTCTGTGTGTGTCCTGCCAACCTAGCAATTCAAAAATATGTAAATGCAAGTAGATAAATAGGAACCACTTCAGTGGGAAAGTAGCCATGTTCCATGCATCTTCAGTGTATAATTATGCCAGCCAGATGACCATGGAAGCATCTTCAGATAAAGGCTCTTCATTTGTGAATCAAAGATGAGCACCACCCTTTTGGTTGGTCATGACTGACAGGGGAAATCTTTACCTATACCCACCTAAATCTTTCCTTATAAATATATAAATTTGTTTTTGTGCATGTGTCTTTTCTTTTTCTTTGTCTTTTTGTCAGTCAGTCCTTCAGTATATTACAGATTAGGAAAGCTGTGTCATATAAATCAGTACTACTTTTATCTGACCTTGTCTTGGTAATGGTCTCTCAATGCCATTACCTCTGCCTTCTACACTATTTCTCTTTGGATATTCAGAAAGCATTGGAAAAGCAAAGCCCTCCCCAATGCAATTGCAATGTATTTTTATTCACATACTGATCAGTTTCATTCATTATGCTAAATCAGGATTCTAGATTGTCCTAATTTTGATTTCTGTCATTGTAGTGTCATACCTATCCTAGCCACTTCTGGGTTGTCTGCAAAGATGAGAAACATTTCCTCATTTCAATCGTTTACCAAATCAAAGTATCCAGAGCCCAGCACTCAACAAGAATGAACTCAATAAGAATGAAATGGTATAGGGTTTCCTGCCTAAGCAGGGGGTTCCACTAGAATAGAATAGAATAGAATAGAATAGAATAGAATAGAATAGAATAGAATAGAATAGAATAGAATAGAATAGAATAGAATAGAATAGAATAGAATAGAATAGAATAGAACAGAACAGAACAGGGTAGGGTAGGGTAGGGTAGGGTAGGGTAGGACAGGACAGGACAGGACAGGACAGGATGGAATAGAATAGAATTTGGACACAGAAGGAATTTGTTTTGGTGCATATGCTCTCAGTCTATATAAAAGGAAAGATACATTCATCAAGAATCATAAGGTACAACATTTAATGATAGTCAATAAGCAATCAAATCATATTAGGAACCAGGTAATCTCCTGGGTTGTAGTAATTAAACTTCTTAAATTCTTCTATTGTCACCTTCAATGGACATTTTATCTGCATCGTGGCACAGGGAAATTGGGACAGAAACAGAAACAGGAAGAAATGTATTTTTAGCAATAGCATTTGACAGATATTGATGGAGATCCTTCCTAAAGTTCTTTCTCTGGCACAAAGTTGAAGCTCAGAGATTGCAAAATATCTCATCCGCAGGGAAGATCTTCCAGTTTGCCCCAGATATGGAAAAGAAACCTGCAATTTCAGATGAACATAGCCCCAGCCTAATTCTACCTCTTCTCTCAGCAGTGCTGGAGATAGTTTTTTCAGTTCTTTATATCCCATTTTTTAAAATCATATCGTTTAAAACGAAAGGTGGTGGTGAAAATTCCATAAACTTGTTTCAAAATAGAATGAAAAACATACGGTTTTAATCATTAGAAAGGGAATTGGGAATAACTGTTACATAAGAAACATGCAGTTGGAGAAAACAATTGTCTATGGCTCAGGGGCATAGTCCAAATTTAAGAATCAAGAAGGGAATAATTCAGGGAAGTCTGGCTGTTGTTTTTTTTTACTCTATCAACGTATTTTTGAGACTCTTAAGATTGTCATGTGGTAAAACAATTGAAAACTTTTTTTACCACCCAGGGGAAACATTTTAATTTCTTCTTATTTTGTCCTGTGTGGATGAGACCATCTTCTTCAATGAAGGTATTCAGATATTCCAGAATGCTTACCTCCAAGTAACATCAGTATTGTTTTGAATGATTTTTCCTCTGAATATTGCATTCTTTAGGCCTAGATAGAGAAAAATCAAATATGGATTGATTACTGACTGTTGTGTGGGCATCAACATCTACTGACATCATAGCTGGACCATCTTCAGGTCCATAACGTAGGCCTTCATGTATCTCAGTGACACACACTTTGACACTAGTTGTTTGTTTGTTTAGTTTGTCAAGCATGTATGAGAAAATGATTATAAGTATGAACATAACATATAAACATGTAAGTATAAACAGGTAAAGTATAAGCATAAGAAATGAGTATGAATATTGGGAACAGTAGGACAGGGATGGAAGGCATGCTGGTGTGCTGATACACGCCCCCTTTACGGACCTCTTAGGAATGGGGTGAGGTGCACAGTAGACAGCTTAAGGTTGAAGCTGTGGGTATTTGGGGACGTAACAATGGAGTCAGGTAGACCATTCCAGCTATTGACCACTCTGTTGCTGAAGTCGTATTTTTTTGCAATCGAGTTTGGAGCGGTTTACCTTGAGTTTGTATCTATTGTTTGCCCGGGTATTATTGAGGTTGAAGCTGAAGTAGTCATTGACAGGTAGGACATTGTAGCAGACAATTTTGTGTACTAAGCTTAGGTCAGACCGTGGGCTGCATAGTTCCAGATTGTCCAAGCCCAAAATTTCAAGCCTGGTGGCATAAGGGATTCTATTGTGAGCAGAGGAGTGGAGTACTCTTCTCGTGAAATACCTCTGGACCTGCTCAATTGTATTAATGTCCAATATATAGTTTGGATTCCAGGCAGATGAGCTGTATTCGAGAATTGGTCAGGCAAAGGTTTTGTATGCCCTAGTTTGTAGTACAATGTTACCGGAGAAGAAGCTTCGCAAAATCAGGTTAACAACTCTTAATGCCTTTTTGGCAATGCTGTTACAGTGAGCTCTGGGGCTTAGGTATTTTGAAACGAGTACTCCTAGGTCCTTGATAGAGTGAGGGTCGTCTTTGAGGTCATATCCGCCCAGCTTGTATTTGGTGTTCTGATTTTTGTTGCCAATGTGTAAGACAGAGCATTTGTTGATTGAGATTTGAAGTTGCCAATTGTTCGACCATTCTGACAATAGTTAAGGTCGCTTTGTAGGGCAGCAGTATTGTCGGTGGTGTTAAGTAGTTTTAAGTCATCAGCGAAGAGGACGCAGTTGCTTGTAATATGATCGCAAAGGTCATTTATGTAAATTAGAAAGAGAGTCTGTCCACCTTGAATGCTGGTCATGTTCTTCTTCTCTTTCCTTCTACATTTTCCCAGATTTGTCTAGTGCATCTTTTACAACACAATCTGGAGTAAGATTGTATCAGCACTACTTCAGTCAGCACTACTTCAAAGTGCTGTATATGGATGTTTCTTCAAAACCCATTCATCAGTTTCAATTGGACTAGATTGCAATTACGCAGCTGTTGGTGGGTCAAAGGGATTCTGCGCTGACTTCCTTTGCTCCTTATTAGCTTCTAAATGAAGTTCAAAGTGTTGGTTTTGATCTTTAAAGCCATACATGAGAAACTGGTACTGTTGCAAAAGACTGCTGTTGTCCTCCAATGCTGTCGCTGCTCTGCCCAATACCCTCAATGCTGCCCCCTATCCCCAATGCTACCACCAGCCCATCCCTAATGCTACTGCCACCATTCCCCTGGTGTCATCCTGCCCATTCTGTCCTCTCCGCCAACACCACACTGACACCCTGGCCCCATCAACATCCTGCCCCCAATGCTGCCAATGCCCTGCTCCCCCCCCCAACACTGATGCTGCAGACGCTGCAGGCCAGACTAGGACCACCCGTAGGCCCTAAAATGTCCAGGTTCTGACCAAATGTCATTATGTTCCCACAGTCTAAGTAAGACTAGCCCCTTTTAACTTCCATTGACCTTATCTGGTGGCAACGACTGTTCTCCATGTATGGAAGGAACAATCCACACCCAGGAAGTTAGGTGGCTAAGGAGCAATGAAAGGATACTGTTCAAATCCATATCAGGTCCGATCCTGTTTAACCTCCAAGGCTATCATAGACTTCCATGTTCTGAGGGAACCTTCATTGCTATTAATTTGCCCATTTTTCCTCCCACAAATTGCCCTAGAAGCCAGACATTCCTGAGCGCAGGAATCAGATCTTTGCAATGATTAGTGCAGCAGAAATCTCAATCAATCATTTAAGAAAAGACCAGGCAGTGTGACAATGAGACAACCTTTAAAATAAATCTTTAAAGTTATATCTATACCACACTACAAAATTGTGGGATTTGTGGGTTGTTTGGGTTTTTCAGATGCAGCCCATTATGAAAAGTGTCCAGATGTTCAGTATTCCTAATAAGAAGCAAAATAAATGTTTCCCTAAAGTTATAATTTTCTTATCTTATAATGAAATTCTGGGTATCATCCTGACTCTCTTTGTCATTGCTTTATCCATAACCATAACTACTGCATTTATTTTGGGAGTGTTCATTAAATACTGAGAAACTCACATAGACAAAGCCAATAATCAGAAACAGACCTACATCCTCCTGGTTTCACTCCTGTTTCCTTTCTTGACCTCCCTTCTGTTTATTGGTCACCCCATGAAAATGACCTGTCTCCTTCAACAATCCATTTTCAGTGTTGTTTTTTCAGTTGCTGTGTCTTCCTTGCTGGCCAAGACAGTAATGGTGGTGGTAGTCTTCCAAAGTACAGAGTCTAACACAGTATGAGACTGAAAGTCCATTGTAGTAATAACTGTGGGTATGATTTTGTCATGCCACTCATGGTTTTCTATAAGATGTTTGGTGACACCTGTGTTCAAACCTGGTGGAAGCCTCATAGCACAGAGCTCACCAGAGGATTCTGTCAGGAGCCATAGCTGGCCGATATCTTTGGAGTCCATACTTTGGAGACTTCACTTTTGGTATTAGAGCTTCAGATTAATGTTCATCCTTGAAGCAACTGATTGTCCAGGCAATATAAGTAACTAATTAATTTATATTCTGTTAAATGGTTTTGGAGGATGCAACGGAGAGAGGTCTCATGTGCACACTTAGCAGAAGGACTCGTACCTGTACATCATATAGCAATGGCCATGGGCTCAGCTCCTTAGATTTTGTTTAGCCCTTCACCTTCAGCCATTGTGGTATTGTACTGATATAGCATCATTTCTTGGTTCCCTACTAGATACCTTATGTAAGAGACTGCAAATATCACCACATCATGAAGAAGTCAGTAACAAGCTATTTTTCACATTAATGCCCCAGGGAATTTTGACTAGATCTTCTTTGTAACTATGAAGACTGATGGTCTTCCACATTTTGAAAGATACAAGACATTTAACAGGGGGCTCCAATAGGTTGTTCAATATGTCATGATCTGGAGTTAACCATTCTGAAGTATCTAACCTTCATTGAGGAAGATGGCCTCATCCACATCAGACAGAATAAGAAGGAATTATAATGGCCCACTGCCTAGTTCAAGAGTGTTGAACTGTTTTTCCACATTTTAAGCTTTAGAAACGCAAGAATAAGTTTCGAGACTAAAAAAAAATCAAACTTCCCTGAATTGTTCCTTTCTTGACTCTCAAATTAGGATTATTCTCCTGAGTCAAACAAAACTCTTTTCTCCAATGGCACACTTTTGTGGCAATGCTCGTTCCCAATTCCCATTCTCATTATTAAAATAATCATGATTATTTCTTCTTCTTTGAACAAGGTTTATGAGATTTCCCCCAGCACTATTAGTTGCCAATCAATGAGACAACAAATGGGATAGACAGCACCTGAAAAATCTTATTTGTATTAGCCTACTTCTGTGATGAGAGCAGAGTTTGGGGTAAAGCTGGGCAAATACTGTAGCAGTCTGAAATTGCAGATAGCTCTTCGAAATCTGGGGGAAAAGTGGACTTTCTTCACTGTAGTTGTGGTCTTCTGTGATCTCTGAGATTTACAGTAACTCTGTGCTGAAGAAAAAACTATAGGAAGTCTCCTTCAGTACTGTATATGTCAAATGTTGCTGCTGCTGTATGTACAGCTCTTTCTGCTTCTGCTTCTGTCTCAAATTCCCTGTGCCAGTATGCTGATGAAATGTCCATTTAAGGTGATAATAGAAGAAAAGGAATGGTTCCATTACTACAAGCCAGGAGACTACTGGATAAATGGAATAATGTCTGGAATCTTAGCTCGATTGTACCAATTTTCATTCTCCAAGCCTCCAACCCACCAACTGAAAAGGTAATTGTCAGCACGTCCAAGGATTCTGGTGATTGATTTTACCTGCTCCAATGTCTTTTCTTGGAATGATTTCATTTCTCCTATTCCTCACCTTGAGAAAGGCAAGTCATTATTGCTTCTCCCAATTTGCTTTAGAGGAAAGTCTCCTGGGGAACATGACAATTTTGTAAAACCTGAATTTGCAAAGTTCCTTTTAAGTACTTCCACAAATTAATGTTTAGTCACAGAGGAATCACATTAACTGTAGTTAACTTTAAAATATAGGACAATAACTCTAAAGCCATGAATAATCTGCAGCAAATCTCTAGGTCTAAAATAGTCTTGTTGAAGAGATATCCATCTTCAGATAGGAAATATCTCTTGCTAATCCAGCCCTTGAATCCAGCTGTTAGTCATCTCCAGAGTGGTATAACAGGAAGAAATCATATAATATAATCACAACGTACACAATATACGCTTGGTAGCATCCTTTATTAACATTCTGGAGACGTCGGAAGATACAGATCTTCATGTGAATTGATATGAGTGATATATTAGCTTTCCAAATAGGTAAGTAAATAAAATAAATGCTTTGGTTTTGCAGAAGTTTATTCTAAACAGATTGAAACAGTTACAATAGTAAGAAACCTTCACACTTTCTTTTTGAGTAAAAGAAGGTGTAGAGGTCTCTTACTATTGTAACCATTTTCCTTCCCTGGTTACCAAACTATAAGAATATTTTTCCTCATCCCCCCCCCCAAGTCATAATGTGGAGAAAATGATAGGCAGAATCAGTTCTTGTGATTTTGATAGGATTCCTTTGATCCTGACATAACAAGTTTTCTATCTCTCTCTGATATTTCTTTTGGCAAGAAGCTCCTAGTGGTGTCAATGGGACTGTTCTTCTCATAGAAATTTCAAAAATGTCTATCACCTGCAAAGTCCAAATAAATTGAATAATTTAATTCAATAATGAGTATCTGATTATCTTTTTGGCATTGCACTATATAGATACAAAGCTACAGTAAATATGACATGCTTTTATGAAAATCCAAACTAAAGATGTATTTATTTATTATTCATTTGAATTTGTCAAACAAAAACAAGAATAAGAGAATAAAAATACAATGAAAGGAACGATAGGCACGTTAGTGCACTTATGCACGCTCCCTCTATTGACCCCTTAAGTATGAAGTAAGGTCTACGGAAGTCAATTTGTGACTGAAACTGTGAAAATTTGTAGCTGAGACAACTGAATCAGGTAGGGCATTCCAGAATTTGACAACTCTATTACAGAAATCATACTTTTTTTACAGTCAAGTTTAGAACGATTTACATTAAGTTCAAAGTGGTTGTTAGCCTGCGTATTATTGCGAGTAAAACAGAAAAAGTCATTTACAGGTAAAACATTACTACGTATAATTTTGTATGCAATACCTAGCTTTGACCGCAAGCGACGTAGTTCTAAGTTATCCAAACTGAGAATTTTGAGCCTAGTAGCATAAGGAATTCTATTGTGTTCAGAAGAGCGCAAGACTTGGACTTCCTGTTTTGGTTCCGGTCTTCGTGGGCACTCCTTTTTCTGGGGTGTCGATCCTCGGCACCGTTAAAGCTGCCAGAAAGCTTAAAAATAGATGACTGGCGGCAGAAAAGCCTCTTCCCGGGCAAAGGGAAGGGCAAAGAGCGCGCAGGCACAGGTAGAGCCCTCCCAACCCCCCCAGGGAAAGATCTAAGGGGGGTGTAAGGAGAAGGCTCCCTGGCAACCAGCTGCTGCTCCGGACCTTGGATATCTCTGCTTTTGCGGAGCAAGAAGGCTGTTACCAACACTGCTGTAAACAACAGATTCTGATTGAAGATTATCTTCAGCAGCGGAGAAAACCAGGAGGTAAAATCAAATTGGCAAGTGACCTATAATTAACTCTTAATGACTCTCATTTGAATTACAAAGAAACAAGTTGGCTTTTTAAAATGGCGTTGAAAGCTTGAAAGGGGAAGGAAGTGAGTTTTTTTGCTGGGAAGGATAGCTGCTGTTAAAATGAATGTTCTACCAAGGTTTCTATTCCTTTTTCAAATGATACCAATACTTAAAAAAGACGGAATTTTAAAGGAGTGGCAAAAGGGTATAAATAAATTTATTTGGGCAGGGAAGAAGCCGCGGGTAAATCAGAAGATAATGCAGGATACACGTGAAAGAGGGGGTTTGAGAATGCCAAACTTAAAACTGTATTACGAAGCAGCAGCTCTCTCAGCAATTACAGATTGGATTAATTTAATGGAAGAAAGTGTATTAAATGTTGAGGGATATGGTTTGCTCTATGGGTGGCATGCCTATTTAATATATGATAAAAAGATAGACAAAGCTTTTAAGAGTCATATATTGAGAAATGCTTTATTGCGTGTCTGGAAAAAGTACCAATGTAAGTTAAATGACAAAATACCTTGGTGGACGGTACCCAGACACGCGATAGAAAACATAAACTTGGAACAAAACATAGATAAGATTACATATAAAGAACTTCTTTTTGAAGACGGAACACTATCTCAACTAAAGTCATTTGAGAAATTAAAAGAGGAAGGAATAGTCAGGACCTGGTTTCAATATAGACAAATACAGGCCAGTTGGAGAGATGATAGAAAAATTGGTATTGTGCAAAATGAAGACAATCTGATTGTACAAATTAAAGACAATGGCCCAATGCATATAAAAAGATTGTATAATATTTTATTGGAATTGGATTCAGAATCAGAATTGGTTAAAGATTGTATGATAAAATGGGCTCAAAACTTTGGAGAACCTATAATGATGGATACATGGGAAAAGATATGGGTTACAAATGTTAAATTTACACAGGCTCAAAATTTGAGGGAAAATTTTTATAAAATGTTTTACAGATGGCACTTAGACCCAAAAAAATTGGCGTGTATGTATCCCAACTTACAGCCTAAATGTTGGAGATGTGAATATGATGACGCTACATATTTTCATGTGTGGTGGACTTGTAAAAAAATTAAGGCTTTCTGGATAAAAATCTGGTGGATTATACAAAATATTTTAAAGAAAAAAAATAAATTTACACCACAGTTTTTTTTACTGGAAATAATAACGGATTGTACACCTATAGAGACTAAGCTGATTCTGAATTTTATAACGGCTGCCAATATTGGAAGAAGGAAGATATACCTACAATTGAAGAATGGACATTGAAAGTGACACATCTGGCCGAAATGGCTAAGGTTTCATCTTACCTTAAGGATTATTCAAATGAAAAATATGTGTTGGAATGGAATAAGTGGACGGAATATATTCAGAAAACGTTTCAGATTAATATAATTTAAATGGTATATTTTGTTTGTTGTTTGAAGAAATAATAGATTATACTTTCAAGCTTATGGATAACAAAGAGTTAAGAAAGGATAAGATATTTTTTGAACTAACATTCTGTTTTAGTATTAGGTAATTTCATATTTTTTGTCTTGAACTTATACCTTGTGTTTTTCTCTGGGAAGTCCGGGAGGGGGGAGGGGGGAGGGTGAGGCGGGGGAGAAGGGTGGAGGGTGGATGGGGGGGGTAGAAAAGATAAAAACTGTATGTACTTTGTACTTGTAAAACTTTTCAATAAAAAAAAAAAGAAGAGCGCAAGACTTTTCTCGTGAAGTACTTCTGAACCCGCTTGATTTTAGTGATGTCAGATATATGGTGGGGATTCCAAACAGTTGAACAATACTCTAAAATTGGTCTAGCATAAGTTTTATAAGCTCTAATTAGCAATACAATGTTTCCAGAAAAAAAAAGCTTCACAAAATTATGTTTACAACTCTTAATGCTTTTTTAGCAATGCTGTTACAGTGAGCTTTGGAGCATAAATCGTCAGAGATAAGTACACCTAGGTCCTTAACAAGGTGAGGGTCATCTGCTAGATCAATGCCACCTAGCTTATACTTGACATTCTGACTACGTTTACCAATATGTAAGACAGAGCATTTATTAATCAAAATTTGAAGTTGCCAAATAGATGTCCATTCAGATACATATTCGAGATCACTTTGCAAAACAACAGAATTATCTGTTGCAAAACAACAGAATTGAATAATTTTACATCATCGGCAAAAAGAACACAATTGCTTTTAAGTTGGATCACATAAATCGTTGATATAGAGCAAAAAAAGATGATGAAATTTCTTATGTTGCAGTGAGAACAACTTCTACCACATTCTGCCCTTCTTGTTGGCTGTTCATGAAGTCAACCAGAATTCAAGGCTCTTACCCAACATCACCCTGGGCTACAACATCTATCAGAACTTTTTCAGTGCAAGAATGACATATGAGGCCATGCTGGATGTGCTGTCTACAGGGCAGGAGAACGTCCCAAACTACAGATGTGGAAGAGAAAAGAACCTGCTGGCGATTCTTGAAGAGATGGATTCTGAACTCTTTGATCATATATCTAATGTCTTGAGCATCTATAAAATTCCACAGGTATAAAGCCAAATGAAATTAATTCCGTGTTGTAAATTGTTCAGATTTGCCTAGAAGGCAGCACTTTTATATATTTTTCCAAATAAATTGCAAGTCAGAGAGTAAATATTAGAAGAGTTGAAAGAATTTTTAATTCACAAAGTATGTAAATACTTGTATGTGTGTATAGATAAAGTGGTGGGCTGTTGCCGGTTCAGACCGGTTCTAGCGAACCGGTAGTTCTGGCAATCAGTTGGCCCCACCCACCCGTCCCTGCCCTATCCTATCCTATATTTCCGTGTTTTTCAGCCCAGCTGATTCACGTGGCACAGTGGATTTCCATGCCTCAGCTGCTTTACTTACTGGGGCTGCCTAGAAGGTAAGCTGTAGAGCTTGAAATTAGTGTATTTTGAATGTTGTGCACGCACACAAAGCGTGCGCTCACAGAACCTGTTTTTAAACCAGTTACAGCCTACCACTGTATAGACACACACACACACACACACACACACACACACACACACACACACACACATATGCATCCCTCCCTCCCTCCCTGCCTCTCTCTGTGTGTGTGTGTGTGTGTGTGTGTGTGTGTGTGTGTGTGTGTGTATAATATATCCCCTTCAACTATCACTGCCTTGTCATGGCGAAGGGACTTGTCTAGCCTAATGAAGCTATGAGCTATGCCATGCAGGGTCCCCCAAGACAGACAGGTCATAGCAGAGAGCTCTGACAAAACGTGATCCTCTGGAGAAGTAAATGGCAACCCACGCAAGTATCTTTGCCATGAAAACCCCATGGACAGTACCAAAAGGCAAAAAGATATGACCCTGGAAGATGAGCCCCTCAGGTCAGAAGATCTCCAATATGCTACTGGGGAAGAGCAGAGGGCTAGTATTAGTAGTGACAGAAAGAGTGAAGTGACTGGGCCAAAGCTGAAAGGACGCTCAGCTGTGGATGTATCTGGTGGTGAAAGGAAAGTCCGATGCTGTAAAGATCTATACTCCATAGGAACGTGGAATGTTTTGGTTGTATTGTCTTTTAATTATCCCCAGTAAGAAAAGTTCCGGCGTGTGTTCTACTGGTGTGTCCACTATTTCCTGTAACCAATGGTGAATTTTTTTCCAATATGTTTTCGCTTTGGGACACAACCACCACATATGAAAGAAGGTGCCCTGCTCTTTTTTGCATTTCCAGCAATTTGAATTCAAATTTGGGTAAATTTTCACCAATCGTGCTGGTGCCAGAAGCCATCTATAAAACATTTTGTAATAATTTTCTTTATATGCCGCTGATTTCATTAATTTATAATTTCTATTCCAAATTTGCTCCCTGTCGGCAGGTGTATACTATGTCCTATATCCTTTGCCCATGCTAACATTGGTCCTTTCACTATGTCTTCGAATCTGTCAAATTTTAATAGGTAATCATATAATTTTGATATTATTTTTTCTTCTGGGCCTGTTAATAATTTGTCTAATGGTTGAGTTATCATATCTATACCCATTTCTTTGATATCTTTTTTGTAACGTGATTTAATTTGAAGATAAGACCACCACTCTATCTTCACCCAGCTGTACATCACCACCCCGTCTGACTTCAGTGAGGCAGTTGATGTAATGTGCCGGTGCCTGGACGACATTAGGATCTGGATGGGGAGGAACAGACTCAGACTTAATCCCGACAAGACTGAGTGGCTGTGGATATTGCCTCCTAAGGATCATGACAACTGCCCCTCCTTGTTCCTTGAGGGAGCGAAACTGACTCCCTCGGACCGGGTCCGCAACTTGGGGGTCCTCCTAGATCCACAGCTAAAATTGGACCATCATCTTTCTGCTGTGGCTAGGGGGGCCTTTGCACAGGTTCGCCTGGTGCACCAGTTGCGGCCATATTTGGAGAAGGAGGCTCTACTCACGGTCACTCATGCCCTTGTCACCTCTCGTTTGGACTACTGCAACGCGCTCTACATGGGGCTACCCTTGAAGAGTATCCGGAGACTTCAGCTGGTGCAAAATGCGGCTGCGCGTGCTGTGGTGGGTGTGCCAAGGTACACCCACGTGACATCGATACTCCGCCAGCTGCATTGGTTGCCCATCGGTCTCCGGGTCCAATTCAAGGTGTTGATCACCATCTTTAAAGCCCTTCATGGCTTAGGACCAGGTTATCTACGGGACCGCATTCTGCCTCATACTTCCCTCCGACCGGTTAGGGCCCACAGAGTTGGCCTCCTCCAGGTCCCGTCGGCCAAGCAATGCCGGCTGGCGGGCCCAAGGGGGAGAGCCTTCTCTGTGGCTGGCCCCGCTCTCTGGAACCAACTTCCACCAGAGACCCGAACTATCCCCACTCTGCTGGCCTTCCGAAAAGCCGTTAAGACATGGCTCTTCCTGCAGGCGGGGGGTAGAGCTTAATTCACTCGAGCTCACCCCCCAAGTATGTATGATGTTGAATGGTTGTTGATTTCTTATATTGTGTTTTAATTTTTATATTGTTTTAATTACTATTTTAGATTTTGGTTGTTCTTGTATTTTTCACTGATGTACGCCGCCCTGAGTCCTTAGGGAGTTGGGCGGCATATAAGAATTCCAAAATAAATAAAATAAATAAATAATTTATTCCTTGCTTTTCTAATTCTTCCCTACTTTTTAATCTCCCTAATCCATCCAGGATATCTTTATATTTAGCTGTTTTAGATATGTCAATCAAATTTGGGTATAATATAGCTTCCATTCTCGACAGCCAATTGGGAACTTTCATATAATGTTTTTTTCTAATTTCTTGCCAAATTTTTATTAATGCGTCTCTGGTTATATATCTATGGAAATGTTGTTGTGGCTTTTTTTCCGTATTCCATAAAAATGAGTGCCATCCCTTTTGTAGGTCATGGCCTTCTAATAATAACAATCATCTATTTTTCAAATTTATCCATTCCATTATCCAGACAAGTTAAGTTGATAGATAATATAATCGCCAATCTGAGAGTCCAAAGCCACCTCTGCTTTTGTTGTCCTGCAAATTAATTAATTTTATCCTTGATTTTTTTACCTTGCCAAATAAATTTCAAAGTGTTTTTATTCAAATCTGTAAAGAATTTTTTATCTAATTTTATGGGGATTGTTTGGAGTAGATATAATAATTTTGGTAAAATATTCATCTTGATTATCGCTATTCGCCCTAACAATGATAGTTGTAGTTTCCCCCATATTTCCAAATCTATTTTTATTTGAGATACTAATTTTGTATAATTGTCATCTTTAATTGAAGAGCATCTATTAGTCAAATTAATTCCCAAGTATTTGATTTTTTAGTATTTTGTAATTCCAATTTTTCTTCCAAATTTTTCTTTTGATTTAATGTCATATTTTTACTTAATAATTTAGTTTTTTGTTTATTAATCTTCAGGCCCGCCAATTCCCATATTCTTCTATTTCTTTAAGTAACGTTGACCCTGTCTCCAATGGATCTTCCAAGAAGAACACGAGGTCATCGGTGAATGCCTGTAATTTATACTCTTCATTTCTAATTTTAACTCCCTTGATATTTGGATTATTTCTGATTTTATTCAATAGGTTTTCTAAGGTTAAAATGAAAAGCAGAGGTGACAGTGGACATCCGTGCCTGACCCCTTTCATTATTTGGAACTGCTTAGTCATTTCTCCATTTATGATTACCCTGGCCTTCTGGGAGGTGTATATTGTTTCTATCATTTTTTTAAAGTAATTTCCGAATTTCATTTTTTTAATTTGCTCAATCATGTAGTGCCAATTTACATTGTCAAATGCCTTTTGCGCATCCAGAAAAACAAGTGCTACCTGTTTTTCTGGATGCGCTTCATAATACTCCAATATATTTAATACAATTCTTATATTATTTCTGATTTGTCTGTGTGGTAAAAATCCATTTTGGTCTGAATGTATTATTTTACTTAATTTTTTTTTGTTCTTTCTGCAATTATAGTCATAAAAATTTTATAATAAGTGTTTAACAATGAAATTGGCCTGTAATTTTTAATTTGGGTTGCATCGGCACCTTCTGTCATAATTGTGGTGATATATGCTCCCTCCACGATTTCGGAACTTTAGCTTTCATCAATACTTCATTATATAGCTCTAACAATAGTGGTTCTAATATCTCTTCTAAGTTCTTATAAAATTCTCCAGGAAAACCGTCCGGCCCAGGTGATTTATTATTATTTTGTTTCTTGATTGCGTTCTTCATTTCAGTAAGTGTGATCTCTCTATTTAACATTAACCTATCTTCTTCCTCTACTACTGGGGTATTCGCATTTCCTAAATATTCTTGTATTTTATCTATTCTTGTTTCCTCCTTTTTGTATAAATCCTCAAAAAATCATAGAACAATCTCTTTCATTTTGTTTTCATTATTCTGTAATTCCCGTTTCATCTTGCAACTGGTGTATTATTCTCCTTTCTTTTTCTTTTTTAACTTTGTATGCCAACCATCGGCCAGGCTTGTTGGCATTCTCAAAAAATGTTTGCTTGGCAAATTTAACACTTTTCACATATTCCTGTTGTTCTATTGTATTTAACTTGTGCTTTAATTTAATTAATATCTCATTTATTTGTTCCTCTTCTGGGTTTTTTGAAATTTATTTTCCAATTGTTTTATTTCTTCTAATATTTTGTTTTGTGATTGCCATTTTTCTTTATTTTTCTTTGTTGTGTAGGCTATTGTAATTCCCCTGGTATATGCTTTCAGGATATCCCATAAATATTGTATAGTGGTTGGTTGCCTTACAACACCTTCTAGAATTAACAACAAAAAATGATGTCCTTATAATCATGGGGGATTGGAATGCTAAAGTAGGAAGCCAAAACATAACTGGAATAACAGGCAAATTTGGCCTTGGAGTACAAAATGAAGCAGGGCACAAGCTGGTAGAATTTTGTGAAGAGAATATGATGGTCATAGCAAACACACTTTTCCAACAACCCAAGAGACGATTCTAGAATAGAATAGAATAGAATTTTTTATTGGCCAAGTGTGATTGGACACACAAGGAATTTGTCTTGGTGCTTATGCTCTCAGTGTACATAAAAGAAAAGATACATTCGTCAAGAATCATAAGGTACAACACTTAGTAATTGTCCTGGTAGAAATAAACAATCAAATCATATTAGGAAATGTAAATTGTAAGGATACAAGCAACAAGTTACAGTTATACAGTCATTAGTGGGAGGATATGGGTGATGGGAATGATGAGAAGATTAATAGTAGTGCAGACTTAGTAAATAGTTTGACAGTGTTGAGGGAATTATTTGTTTAGCAGAGTGATGGCGTTCGGGGAAAAACTGTTCTTGTGTCTAGTTGTTCTGGTGTGCAGTGTTCTATAGCATCGTTTTGAGGGTAGGAGTTGAAACAGTTTGTGTCCAGGATGTGAGGGGTCTGTAAATATTTTCATAGCCCTCTTTTTGACTCGTGCAATATACAGGTCCTCAATGGAAGGCATGTTGGTAGCAATTGTTTTTTCTGCAGTTCTGATTATCCTTTGAAGTCTGTGTCTGTCTTGTTGGGTTGCAGAACCAAACCAGACAATTATAGAGGTGCAGATGACAGACTCAATAATTCCTCTGTAGAACTGTATCATCAGCTCCTTGGGCAGTGTGAGCTTCCTGAGTTGGTGCAGAAAGAACATTCTTTGTTGTGCTTTTTTGATGACGTTTTTGATATTATGTGTCCATTTTAGATTTTGCAATATGGTAGAACCTAGAAATATGTAGAAACTCTACATATGGACCAGGGGTGGGTTCCTCCTGTTTCGGACAGGTTCGTGTGCACTGGTAGTGACCCGCTGGTAATGTCACGATGATGTCACCGATCCTGGTCAGTCAGTGCTGGTCCTTGGGCGCCGCCATTTTTTTTCTGAATTTTTTTTGAATATTTTTCAATTTTGGGGGGGAATCCTTTGCTTTTTAAAAGAGGACGGAAGGGTTTTTTCCTCCCTCCCCTCTTTTCATTTTTTTGACCAACATCAACATCTTTCTACAATCCTTATCTTGAGCCAAGCTCTTAGAAGCACCAGAACATTATGGCTTTGAGGTTTTTTTTAATGTATTTAGTGGAGTTTTAGTGGAGGTGCTCCAATTCTTCGGGGTATGTGGTGGCAAGTGAGATTTCTCCAAGGCGTTCACCACCACTACACACAGGAAGTTTAGAAACCTTAGAAACCTCTATCCCATCCACCCTTTAGAAAGCAAGCCATGCCCATCTCTTCTATTGCTGCTGGTTTAGGAGGAAACGGATGCTACAGACTAATTGTAAATTGAATTAGCACTGCTTGCAACCAGTTATTTCACTTTGGGAATATGTGACACAAATCACCAGCTTATTGATTTGATGCATATAGCTGCCCATCTCACATACGTGACTATGCATAATGGAATATAAATGGAAGAATAGAATAGAATAGAATGGAATGGAATGGAATGGAGTGGAGTGGAGTGGAGTGGAGTGGAGTGGAGTGGAGTGGAGTGGAGTGGAATGGAATGGAATGGTTCCTCTTGGAAAGGGAGGGAGGGAGGGAGGGAGGGAGGGAGAGAGAGAGAGAGAGAGAGAGAGAGAGAGAGAGAGAGAGAGAGAGAGAGAAGAAAGAGAGACAGAGACAAGAAAAAGAGAAAGAAAGAAAGAGAAAGAAAGAAAGAAAGGGGGAGAGAGAGACAAGAAAGAAAGAAGGAAAGAAGGAAAGAAGGAAAGAAAAGGAAAGGAAAGAAGGAAAGGAAAGGAAAGAAGGAGGAGGAAAGGAAATGAGGATGAAAGTGAAGGAAAAAAGGAAAGAAGAAAGGAAAGAAGGAAAGGGAGAGGGGAGGAGAGGAGAGGGGAGGGGATGAAAGGAAAGGAAAGAAGGAAAGGAAAGGAAAGAAGGAGGAAAGGAAAGGAAAGAAGGAGGAAAGGAAAGGAATGGAATGGGAAAGGGAAGGGAAGGGAGGGAGGAAAGGAAAGGAATGGAACAGGGGAAAATAAAGGAAAGAAAAGAAAAGAAGGAAAGGGGGAGGGGAGGGACTACAGCTACAGCTCTGGAATATGGGACAGACTTTCCCACCAACATCAGCAAGCCACTGTCAGTCTGCCCATCTTCGTTTTCCTTCACTCAGATTGACCAAGCTTCTTGAGAGAAGGAACACAAAAGAGGTTTCCAGGCTGTGTGCCTGGACCAGGCACTTTCTCTCGGGCCACCCACCCGGAGGCCTCACAGAAGCAGACAGGTAGGCCTGAAGGGCGGCTGAGCTTTTCCCCACCCCCAGTGGTCAGCAGGATTTAAAATTATGAATTTGGTGGTCCCTGAGGTCCAAAAGGTTGGAGACTCCTGGTCTATCACATTCTTGGGCAAAGTGTGTGAGCCATTTCCTCCTTTCAGTGGTCCATGAAAGTACATCTATAGTATGTACATAATAAAGTTATAAAAAGGTGAACAACATTTTTACAGATCTATAGATACCTTGAGGCTGGGTGTGAGAAGGAATTGCTGAGAGGGGAGGGGCCAGGTGAGGCACCCCTTGACGTGAGTGACATTGAGTTGGCCACACCCACCCAGTCACTTGACTGCCAAGCCACTCCCACCCAGTCACATGACTGCCAAGCCACTCCCACCCGGTCACATGACTGCCAAGCAACTCCCAACCGGTCATATGACCATCAAGCCACACCAACAAAATTAAGCCACACCCACAGAGCTGCAGCAAAAAAATTGGAACCCAACCCTGATATGGACATCACCAGATGGTCAACACAGAAATCAGATTAACTATGTGCTCTGCAGCCAAAGATGGAGAAGCTCTATACAGTCAGTAAAAACAAGACCAGGAGCTGACTGTGGCTCAGATCATGAGCTTCTCATGGCAAAATTTAGGCTCAAATTGAAGAAAGTAGAGAAAAGCACTAGGCCACTCAGGTATGAACTGAATCATATCCCTAATGAATATATAGTAGAGGTGACAAATAGATTTAAGGAATTAGATCTGATAGACAGAATGCCTGAAGAATTATGGGCGGAGGTTCACAACATTTTACAAGAGGTAGCAACTAAAACCATCCCAAAGAAAAAGAAATGCAAGAAAGCAAAATGGCTGTCTGAGGAAGCTTTACAAATAGCTGAGGAAAAAAGGGAAGCAAAAGGCAAGGGAGAAAGAGAAAGATAGACCCAATTGAATGCAGAATTCCAGAGAATAGCTAGAAGAGATAAGAATGCCTTCTTAAGTGAACAGTGCAAAGAAATAGAAGAAAACAATAGAATAGGGAGGACCAGAGATCTGTTCAAGAAAATTGGAGATATCAAGGGAATGTTTCATGGAAAGATGGGCATGATAAAGGACCAAAATGGCAGGGACCTAACAGAGGCAGAAGAGATTAAGAAGAGGTGGCAAAATTACACAGAAGAATAATAGCAATAGCACTTTACTTATATACCGCTTCATAGTGCTTTACAGCCCTCTCTAAGCGGTTTACAGAGTTCAGCATATTGCCCCCAACAATCTGGGTCCTCATTTTACCGACCTCAGAAGGATGGAAGGCTGAGTCAACCTTGAGCCTAGTGAGATTTGAACAGCTGAACTGCTGAACTAGCAGTCAGCCTGCAGTAGCAGCATTTAACCACTGCACCACTTCAGCTCTTTTAGCTGAAGAACTATACAAGAACGAGCTTAATCTCCCTAATAACCATGATGGGGTGGTCACTGACCTCGAGCCAGCAATCCTAGAATGTGAAGTCAACTGGGCATTGGGAAGTCAACAAAGCTAGTGGAAGTGACAGTATTCCAGCTGAGCTATTCAAAATCTTAAAAGACAATGCAGTAAAAGTGCTACACTCAATTTGCCAGCAAATTTGGAAAACTCAGCAGTGACCACTGGATTGGAAAAGGTCAGTTTCCATTCCAATTCCAAAGGACGGCAATGCCAAAGAATGTTCAAACTACCACACCATTGCACTCATTTCACATGCTAGTAAAGTTATGTTCAAAATCCTACAAGCTAGCCTCCAGCAGTATGTGGACCAAGAGCTAGCAGGATTTCAAAGAGGCAGAGGAACTAGAGATCAAATTGCCAACATACTCTGGATCATGGAGAAAGCTAGGGAGTTCCAGAAAAAAATCTACTTCTGCTTCATTGACTATGCTAAAGCCTTTGATTGTGTAGATCACAACAAATTGTGGCAAGTTCGTAAAAAGATGGGAGTACCAGACCATCTTATTTGTCTCTTGAGAAACCTATATGTGGGTCAAGAAGCAACAATGATAACTGGACACGGAACCCACTGATTGGTTCAATATTGAGAAAGGAGTTTGGCAAGGCTGTATACTGTCGCCCTGCCTATTTAATGTATATGCAGAACACATCATGAGAAAGGCAGGGCTAGATGAATCACAACTTGGAATTAAGGAATAAAGATTGCCAGGAGAAATATGGAACAGCTTGTCTTCAGAAGTTGTGGGTGCTTCATCACTGGGGGGGTTTAAGAAGAGAATGGACAGTCTCTTGTCTGAAATGGTATTGGGTCTCCTGCTTAAGCAGGGGATTGGACTAGGGCAGGGTGTCACTCAATCTCATTGAGGGCTGCATCAGGGTTGTGTTTGACTTGGGGGAGGCGTGGCCAAGGTGGGCGTGGCCAGCATGACATCACTTGGGTCAGGGGCAACGCTCTGCCAGGGAACGCTCTGCCAGGGAAACGCTCTACCAGAGAAAACGGGCTCCTGAGCTCCATTTTCAGCTGGGACAGCCTCCTGCAACCTTTTGCCAGCCAAAACGGAGCTTGGGAGTGCCATGCGCAGCCGTCTCTAGCTCCATTTTCACTGGCAGAGGCACCACGGGCAGGTCTTTTGCTATTTCCAGGGTGGCCCAGCGGGCCAGATCTAAGCACCACAGGCCTTGAGTTTGATACCCCTGGACTAGGGTCTCCTGCTTGAGCAGGTGGTTGGACTAGAAGACTTTCCAGCTTTATTCTGATTGACTAATTGACTGAGTGGATGGATGACCCATAGAGTTATAATGTGACCAGAAGGGTGTGGTCAATGAGGACCACCAATGAACATCACCCACAGATAATTAAGAGTTCCCTGGTTTCAAAGGGAGCATACAAGACAACAGGACAGAACATCAAGGGAACTAGCAAAATTCATGCAGTTATCATTTGAAACATCTCTCAGCAGTGGGGAAAGGCCCTTAGATTTACCATCTGACTTTTATCATTAAAACTGGCACAAACTACCAATACCTTCTCTTTTATCTTAGATCAACTATAGTGTCATCAACCAGATGGCTGAGCAAAATCATCGTTTTCCTTTTTCATATCGGATGACCCCAAACCAAGAACCTCCTTACTCAGCAATTGTCAAGCTGCTCCTGCAGTTCCAATGGACATGGATAGGCCTCCTTTCTCAGGACAATGAAAAAGGAGAAAAATTCAAAAGACGCTTGGAAGTTCTCGCCCTAAAAAATGGGATTTGCATTGTCCTCTCAGGAACCGTCCCAGAAGCAAATATGCAGACAAGTGCTGGAGAAACTCTCATGCATGAAAAAAGGAAAATGTTTTATTCTCTAATCAAGAGTCAAATAAAAGTTATAGTATGCCAACTAGATTCTCAGGCCTCAGGAATGTTAGCAGCAATAATACAAAACATTGATATGACTAATAAATCCATTGTGGGAAGGGTGTGGATTGCAACAACTTTGACAGCTTTAAGTGTAGGTATTTTTGACCTCTGGGTTGATATTCAAAATAAATATGCTTTGTTTTCCTTCCTCATCCAGACAAAGAGAAGGACTCAGTATTATGACTTTAATTCTTTTACATCTATGGTCCTATTGTATGGAAAGGAAGCATTCCAATGTTCTTATTCAAGTCCTGTGTTATCTAAGAAAGTTTGGAAAAAATGCAGAGAAAAAGAGGATTGGGAATTCCCACCCCATGATGTGATTGCAAGAATCCTGTCTCAGGATTCCTCCCGTATTTCCCAAATAATTCAAATTGTGGCCTGTGTCCTCAGTGCTGCCTCTTCCTCCCAACGGAGTAAGAGGAGAATGCAAGTTGGAGACCATCAACCACCCCAGGTTTTACAGGCATGGCAGGTAAGTCTTCTCCTTTGAGGTTCCATTGATTCTCCCCTTCCAATTCCTCAATATTAAATTAGATGTAGAGAGGGGTGAGATATTCCAAAGAGCAGTTGCCCAGTTTGGGGTATTTGAGAGTGAGTGTCCACTCTGAAGCTGACCTGACTGAGGCCATTTTGATGCTTTAGTATTGCCTCACTGGAGCTGAGGGATAGGGAGGGGGGAATAGAGATAGCTGGGGTTTTCTAGCCAAAACAAAATATTTTCTCCTGGGAACCAAGGACATTCTCACCGAGGGCCAGAGGGAGGATGAGTGAAGTCACCAGGCAACCAGATGACACCTTGATTGGACCATGTGACTGATTGTTTATAAAGGGGAGGAAAACTTTTACTTTTAATTAGGTGAAAACTGCGAGAACATTTAGAGTCATTTTTCACTAACCTATGCCTCTATGATATGTCCAATAAAACTGATATTTGAGGAGCCTGCTTGCCTCAGAGTCCTGTTTGCTATGGTTGTATTACTTGGAACCCTGACATTAAACCGACTCCAATTTTCCCCCCAAGTTTTTAATTTTTTAATTTTTTACAAACATACCAATGTGTGAACAGTGTGGCACCTGAATGTCTTACATTTTAGTACAAATCAAATAATATTTATCATATTTACTATGTTTGACAATCTTATATAGTTCTAATAACAATGCACATATTTTTGTTGAATTATAATCTTTCATTATTTCATTATTTCATTATTCAATATTTCAATATGTTATTTTTATGCCAATCATCATGTTCTGGGTATTGTTCCTTTTACTACAAATAGAATAATGATAATCATATTTGTTACATTTCACAAACTTGAATAGTTCTAATAATAATAATACACATATTTATGTTGTTATAATATTTTGTTATTTAATTATTCAATATTTGAGTTTGTTATTTTTATGCCAATCACCATATTATTCAAACATACTTAATACTACTATCGTTCAAGTTCTAGCTTCCCCTCTTGTTATTACTTCAGCTTATTATATAAAATGTGTATTCCATTAAACCCCCT
Source organism: Diadophis punctatus similis (assembly GCA_023053685.1). Lineage (NCBI taxonomy): Eukaryota > Metazoa > Chordata > Lepidosauria > Squamata > Dipsadidae > Diadophis > Diadophis punctatus. The sequence goes on from JALIGW010000067.1 coordinate 2,444,014, forward strand.
TTCTCTAGTTTCCATCCCTATTCTAACTTTTAGTTATACCACTATTATATTTAAAAAAGTTCCCTTTCTATCCATCGTCTCTTACTCACTTTAAAGGTTTAATTATTCTTTTGTTAGCTTGCCTCCCATATTTCTCTCTTGGGTCTTTATCTCTATCTTTCTACTTCTTAGCCAAACATTGTAAACATTTCTCCGTTCTCTGCCCTATTCCATTGTCTAGTTTCCAAATTATCTAGTCTTGCCCCTATCTCTCTTTCAAAAAAGTCTTCCTGCAACTCCAGTTCCTCTTTTACTTCCCTTAAGATACTCTCCCCTCAGCTTGTTTCATCAGTCATTATTTGTTTTTGTTTTTATCTCCTTCTTGTCATCTCATTTTATTTGTTGGTTTGTCTGTTCTGTTTTTTTATCTACTCTTTCAATAGACTCCTCCTTTTCCTGGGCGTCTTGGTCTCTCCTTGTCCTTTGTGTCATATTTTCCAGCTCTTCATCAATGTTCTGCATTTTATTCATAAACTCCTTGTAGCTTCTTGTCAAAGTATCCTTAATACTCTGAATTATTGATGCGATTTCTTCCCAAAATCCATTCATTTCTTGCTGGTGTGACATCTCATTTAGTTTTGTTTTATTTCTTCTTTTTTTTTTGTTCAATAATCCAAAAACCATATATTCAAGCCAAAAGTCACTTCTTAGAAAATTCAATATTCATGAGTCTTTATATCCCAACGCTAATCAACCAGTTCCTCTGATTAATCCAAAAACAGAACCTTCATAATCCCTTGGTAGGTTCAGTCTTGTGTTGAAGCCTTCGAGGGTCACTTTAATAATAACGTCTTTTTTGTTTTCACGTTTAAATCTCCAATAGCCAAGTATTTCCAGGATTTTGGGAATGTGTTATGCCTTTCTTTTGTCAGCAGGTGGCACTCTTAAGTCAAATTTCAATATTAACCATTTTTATCCCATTTTAATAGTAATGATCAAAAATATAAGTTTAGTCTTTATGTAAATAGTTCCAGCATTTTAAAATGCCTATCCAAAACAATGCCTGTCCAATTTAAAAATCCAATTTTCTGTATTGTAACGATTTTTCTGCTTTCTTCCCTTTGAATCTCTTTCCTTGAGTTTTAAAATTTCCCTCAAAGTGTTAAGTCGCTGCTATTTTTAAAAATAGTTGTGAGTCTCTCTTTTCCTGAATATTCTTTTGGGGTTGAAATTTGCAAAAAAAATTCTTCTCACCCGGTTCCAAACGCTGTTCACCAACTCTGCTCCAGCACAATTCGTAGATGTTCAGCTGTTCCAGCTTCATGGCAGCCATCTTAGACTGCCTCTTCTCCTCACTGTGGCATAGAGGGAAAAAAGACCCGGGTTCAGCAGGAGAGTTGTGATCTCTCCTGCAACCTCACAGAGTGCCCCTCCTTATTTTCACCACCCCTACAAGGCAGCTTTGGCTCCTTTCAAAGCCCACAAACAGGGAGAAGCCAGCAGAGATTATATAGGGATCAGTTACAGTACCTAGTGCAATGGAAGGGGTACCCACTATCTGAGGCTACCTGGGTCAAGAGCTGGCATGTGAAGACAGACAGGGTGGTTAAGCAGTTCCATGATAAGTACCCCCAAAAGCCTAAGGGGTGGAAGGGAAGATTAGTGTGAACCTCCAGGGGGTGGAAGGGGAAGTTGGTGTGAACTTTGAGCAACCTCTCTATATTTTATTTCCTTTGCAGGAGGTCCTCTTCATTTAAGGGGTGCTGCCTGTCAACCATGAAGCTGACCTGACCGAGGCCATTTTGAGGCTTCAGTTTTGCCACACTGGAGCTGAGGGATAGGGAGGGGGGAATAGAGACAGCTGGGGTTTTGTAGCCAAAACAAAATACTTTCTCCTGGGAACCAAGGACATCCCCCCCCCAATGGCTGGAGGGAGGATGAGTGAAGTCACCAGGCAACCAGATGACACCTTGATTGGACCATGTGACTGATTGTTTATAAAGGGGAGGAAAACTTTTACTTTTAATTAGGTGAAAACTGCGAGAACATTTAGAGTCATTTTTCACTAACCTATGCCTCTATGATATGTCCAATAAAACTGATATTTGAGGAGCCTGCTTGCCTCAGAGTCCTGTTTGCTATGGTTGTATTACTTGGAACCCTGACATTAAACCGACTCCAATTTTCCCCCCAAGTTTTTAATTTTTTAATTTTTTACAAACATACCAATGTGTGAACAGTGTGGCACCTGAATGTCTTACATTTTAGTACAAATCAAATAATATTTATCATATTTACTATGTTTGACAATCTTATATAGTTCTAATAACAATGCACATATTTTTGTTGAATTATAATCTTTCATTATTTCATTATTTCATTATTCAATATTTCAATATGTTATTTTTATGCCAATCATCATGTTCTGGGTATTGTTCCTTTTACTACAAATAGAATAATGATAATCATATTTGTTACATTTCACAAACTTGAATAGTTCTAATAATAATAATACACATATTTATGTTGTTATAATATTTTGTTATTTAATTATTCAATATTTGAGTTTGTTATTTTTATGCCAATCACCATATTATTCAAACATACTTAATACTACTATCGTTCAAGTTCTAGCTTCCCCTCTTGTTATTACTTCAGCTTATTATATAAAATGTGTATTCCATTAAACCCCCTTTCTCTAGTTTCCATCCCTATTCTAACTTTTAGTTATACCACTATTATATTTAAAAAAGTTCCCTTTCTATCCATCGTCTCTTACTCACTTTAAAGGTTTAATTATTCTTTTGTTAGCTTGCCTCCCATATTTCTCTCTTGGGTCTTTATCTCTATCTTTCTACTTCTTAGCCAAACATTGTAAACATTTCTCCGTTCTCTGCCCTATTCCATTGTCTAGTTTCCAAATTATCTAGTCTTGCCCCTATCTCTCTTTCAAAAAAGTCTTCCTGCAACTCCAGTTCCTCTTTTACTTCCCTTAAGATACTCTCCCCTCAGCTTGTTTCATCAGTCATTATTTGTTTTTGTTTTTATCTCCTTCTTGTCATCTCATTTTATTTGTTGGTTTGTCTGTTCTGTTTTTTTATCTACTCTTTCAATAGACTCCTCCTTTTCCTGGGCGTCTTGGTCTCTCCTTGTCCTTTGTGTCATATTTTCCAGCTCTTCATCAATGTTCTGCATTTTATTCATAAACTCCTTGTAGCTTCTTGTCAAAGTATCCTTAATACTCTGAATTATTGATGCGATTTCTTCCCAAAATCCATTCATTTCTTGCTGGTGTGACATCTCATTTAGTTTTGTTTTATTTCTTCTTCTTTTTTTGTTCAATAATCCAAAAACCATATATTCAAGCCAAAAGTCACTTCTTAGAAAATTCAATATTCATGAGTCTTTATATCCCAACGCTAATCAACCAGTTCCTCTGATTAATCCAAAAACAGAACCTTCATAATCCCTTGGTAGGTTCAGTCTTGTGTTGAAGCCTTCGAGGGTCACTTTAATAATAACGTCTTTTTTGTTTTCACGTTTAAATCTCCAATAGCCAAGTATTTCCAGGATTTTGGGAATGTGTTATGCCTTTCTTTTGTCAGCAGGTGGCACTCTTAAGTCAAATTTCAATATTAACCATTTTTATCCCATTTTAATAGTAATGATCAAAAATATAAGTTTAGTCTTTATGTAAATAGTTCCAGCATTTTAAAATGCCTATCCAAAACAATGCCTGTCCAATTTAAAAATCCAATTTTCTGTATTGTAACGATTTTTCTGCTTTCTTCCCTTTGAATCTCTTTCCTTGAGTTTTAAAATTTCCCTCAAAGTGTTAAGTCGCTGCTATTTTTAAAAATAGTTGTGAGTCTCTCTTTTCCTGAATATTCTTTTGGGGTTGAAATTTGCAAAAAAAATTCTTCTCACCCGGTTCCAAACGCTGTTCACCAACTCTGCTCCAGCACAATTCGTAGATGTTCAGCTGTTCCAGCTTCATGGCAGCCATCTTAGACTGCCTCTTCTCCTCACTGTGGCATAGAGGGAAAAAAGACCCGGGTTCAGCAGGAGAGTTGTGATCTCTCCTGCAACCTCACAGAGTGCCCCTCCTTATTTTCACCACCCCTACAAGGCAGCTTTGGCTCCTTTCAAAGCCCACAAACAGGGAGAAGCCAGCAGAGATTATATAGGGATCAGTTACAGTACCTAGTGCAATGGAAGGGGTACCCACTATCTGAGGCTACCTGGGTCAAGAGCTGGCATGTGAAGACAGACAGGGTGGTTAAGCAGTTCCATGATAAGTACCCCCAAAAGCCTAAGGGGTGGAAGGGAAGATTAGTGTGAACCTCCAGGGGGTGGAAGGGGAAGTTGGTGTGAACTTTGAGCAACCTCTCTATATTTTATTTCCTTTGCAGGAGGTCCTCTTCATTTAAGGGGTGCTGCCTGTCAACCATGAAGCTGACCTGACCGAGGCCATTTTGAGGCTTCAGTTTTGCCACACTGGAGCTGAGGGATAGGGAGGGGGGAATAGAGACAGCTGGGGTTTTGTAGCCAAAACAAAATACTTTCTCCTGGGAACCAAGGACATCCCCCCCCCCAATGGCTGGAGGGAGGATGAGTGAAGTCACCAGGCAACCAGATGACACCTTGATTGGACCATGTGACTGATTGTTTATAAAGGGGAGGAAAACTTTTACTTTTAATTAGGTGAAAACTGCGAGAACATTTAGAGTCATTTTTCACTAACCTATGCCTCTATGATATGTCCAATAAAACTGATATTTGAGGAGCCTGCTTGCCTCAGAGTCCTGTTTGCTATGGTTGTATTACTTGGAACCCTGACATTAAACCGACTCCAATTTTCCCCCCAAGTTTTTAATTTTTTAATTTTTTACAAACATACCAATGTGTGAACAGTGTGGCACCTGAATGTCTTACATTTTAGTACAAATCAAATAATATTTATCATATTTACTATGTTTGACAATCTTATATAGTTCTAATAACAATGCACATATTTTTGTTGAATTATAATCTTTCATTATTTCATTATTTCATTATTCAATATTTCAATATGTTATTTTTATGCCAATCATCATGTTCTGGGTATTGTTCCTTTTACTACAAATAGAATAATGATAATCATATTTGTTACATTTCACAAACTTGAATAGTTCTAATAATAATAATACACATATTTATGTTGTTATAATATTTTGTTATTTAATTATTCAATATTTGAGTTTGTTATTTTTATGCCAATCACCATATTATTCAAACATACTTAATACTACTATCGTTCAAGTTCTAGCTTCCCCTCTTGTTATTACTTCAGCTTATTATATAAAATGTGTATTCCATTAAACCCCCTTTCTCTAGTTTCCATCCCTATTCTAACTTTTAGTTATACCACTATTATATTTAAAAAAGTTCCCTTTCTATCCATCGTCTCTTACTCACTTTAAAGGTTTAATTATTCTTTTGTTAGCTTGCCTCCCATATTTCTCTCTTGGGTCTTTATCTCTATCTTTCTACTTCTTAGCCAAACATTGTAAACATTTCTCCGTTCTCTGCCCTATTCCATTGTCTAGTTTCCAAATTATCTAGTCTTGCCCCTATCTCTCTTTCAAAAAAGTCTTCCTGCAACTCCAGTTCCTCTTTTACTTCCCTTAAGATACTCTCCCCTCAGCTTGTTTCATCAGTCATTATTTGTTTTTGTTTTTATCTCCTTCTTGTCATCTCATTTTATTTGTTGGTTTGTCTGTTCTGTTTTTTTATCTACTCTTTCAATAGACTCCTCCTTTTCCTGGGCGTCTTGGTCTCTCCTTGTCCTTTGTGTCATATTTTCCAGCTCTTCATCAATGTTCTGCATTTTATTCATAAACTCCTTGTAGCTTCTTGTCAAAGTATCCTTAATACTCTGAATTATTGATGCGATTTCTTCCCAAAATCCATTCATTTCTTGCTGGTGTGACATCTCATTTAGTTTTGTTTTATTTCTTCTTTTTTTTTTGTTCAATAATCCAAAAACCATATATTCAAGCCAAAAGTCACTTCTTAGAAAATTCAATATTCATGAGTCTTTATATCCCAACGCTAATCAACCAGTTCCTCTGATTAATCCAAAAACAGAACCTTCATAATCCCTTGGTAGGTTCAGTCTTGTGTTGAAGCCTTCGAGGGTCACTTTAATAATAACGTCTTTTTTGTTTTCACGTTTAAATCTCCAATAGCCAAGTATTTCCAGGATTTTGGGAATGTGTTATGCCTTTCTTTTGTCAGCAGGTGGCACTCTTAAGTCAAATTTCAATATTAACCATTTTTATCCCATTTTAATAGTAATGATCAAAAATATAAGTTTAGTCTTTATGTAAATAGTTCCAGCATTTTAAAATGCCTATCCAAAACAATGCCTGTCCAATTTAAAAATCCAATTTTCTGTATTGTAACGATTTTTCTGCTTTCTTCCCTTTGAATCTCTTTCCTTGAGTTTTAAAATTTCCCTCAAAGTGTTAAGTCGCTGCTATTTTTAAAAATAGTTGTGAGTCTCTCTTTTCCTGAATATTCTTTTGGGGTTGAAATTTGCAAAAAAAATTCTTCTCACCCGGTTCCAAACGCTGTTCACCAACTCTGCTCCAGCACAATTCGTAGATGTTCAGCTGTTCCAGCTTCATGGCAGCCATCTTAGACTGCCTCTTCTCCTCACTGTGGCATAGAGGGAAAAAAGACCCGGGTTCAGCAGGAGAGTTGTGATCTCTCCTGCAACCTCACAGAGTGCCCCTCCTTATTTTCACCACCCCTACAAGGCAGCTTTGGCTCCTTTCAAAGCCCACAAACAGGGAGAAGCCAGCAGAGATTATATAGGGATCAGTTACAGTACCTAGTGCAATGGAAGGGGTACCCACTATCTGAGGCTACCTGGGTCAAGAGCTGGCATGTGAAGACAGACAGGGTGGTTAAGCAGTTCCATGATAAGTACCCCCAAAAGCCTAAGGGGTGGAAGGGAAGATTAGTGTGAACCTCCAGGGGGTGGAAGGGGAAGTTGGTGTGAACTTTGAGCAACCTCTCTATATTTTATTTCCTTTGCAGGAGGTCCTCTTCATTTAAGGGGTGCTGCCTGTCAACCATGAAGCTGACCTGACCGAGGCCATTTTGAGGCTTCAGTTTTGCCACACTGGAGCTGAGGGATAGGGAGGGGGGAATAGAGACAGCTGGGGTTTTGTAGCCAAAACAAAATACTTTCTCCTGGGAACCAAGGACATCCCCCCCCCAATGGCTGGAGGGAGGATGAGTGAAGTCACCAGGCAACCGGACGACACCTTGATTGGACTATGTGACTGATTGTTTGGAAAGAGGAGGAAAAGGTTTACTTTTAATTAAGTGGAAACCATGGGAACATTTAGAGAACTCTGACAGTCAGTTTTCACCAGCCTATGCCTATATGATATGTCCAATAAAACTGATATTTGAGGAACCTGCTTGCCTCAGAGTCCTGTTTGCTATGGTCGTATTACTTAGAACCCTGACAGAGAGAGATGATAAAGAAAAATCTTCCAAAGTTAAATAACCTGTGCTAGTTTGGGATGCTTTTGTGACAGAAATAGCTCTATGGTGACAACGTAATTTTCTAAATTAAACAAGCATCAGTATATTCCAGCAATCTTCAACCTTTTATTTTTATTATTATTATTTTTCATTAAGTTTTATTTATTTTTTTATCTTTCAACATCTCATGTCGTGAGCATTTGCTTTCTGAGTTTCATACATCCATACAATATTCTTAACAATACATATTTTTTTAAATGGTTACAATTCATTATCATTTCATTTTTGATACATCTCTCATATTTCTTTTCATCTTAGTATCTATCTTTTAATCTTTCCCCCCTCTTATTTTATTTCTATTTTAATCCTCTTTTCTTTTCCCCATTTCCTACTCTTCTCCTTCCTTTCTAACAATCAAAGATGTGGTCTTTTTCCCACTTTGTAAATTTCTAATATTACATGCATACATTTCTAACTTTCAAATATTTTACTGCACTTCTCCATATCATTCTTACTCTTTAATACAAACAAATTTTATCCTCTTAACAATTAATTCTATCACTTTATCACCTATCACTTTATCAGTTCAAAACTAATTTTTATCTTTTATGTCCCATACAAAACACATTACAACATTACCAATTTTCAATTTTCATATTTTCTAATGTTATTTTATAGTTTCATTTCTACATACTAGTTCATACATGTGTTTAATATGTTATTTTTTCCACATTATGACTCTTCTATATTCATATCTTATATTCAAAAGTGTTATTTTTTTATTCTTATCACCACAAAAAACAATTTATTCAAAATTATTTAATTCTTTTTTTTGTAATTCTTTTAATTTTTTCTCCATAAATTCCCTACTTATATCAATGCATATACCTTACAATATATCAATAATGTACATAATTATATATTTCCTCCAATCAATCATAAGTCAATATTTTATTTTGCGCTTTTTATACTACTGTTCATCAGTCTGTTTTCATCTCTTGACACTCCCCTCCCTCTACCTCCATCTCCTCCTTCTACCTTCTTACCCTTCTCTCCCCCTTCCTACTTCCCCCACTCCCTCTCTTCTCCCTGCCTTTCTACTTCCTCCTTTCTCCCTCTTTCCCTTCCCCTGAGTGATTCTTATCCTAGTTCCTCTCATAATTAACAGACTAATAATATATTCCATACCTTTTAAAATTCTCGGTGGCTCTTCTAAAATTATTATTTTAATATCATTTCTATGTATATAACTCTTTATTCTGGGTATATGCTATTATGCTAATGCTGCCTCCTCAAACCTAATTTTGTCTCCTGGGTCTACCACCATTTTAATTTTCAATTTTTCCCCAAATTAACTACTATAGCTTAACTTACAAAAAATTTCATTGTCCCTTATGCCTCTTAATTTTAGGCCTTATTGCTCCCTCTCCTCATTTTATATTTTAAATCATCACTCATTTTTTTCTATCATTTCTAAATGCCCTAGATTTCTAATTCCTTTTTCTCTTCCAGATCTTTATTCCAGCTTTAATAGTGTTAATTATTCATAAATTATACAAATCTTCTGCCAGACCAATCTTATGTAAAAAGGTGATGGTTATTCAAATTGTACATTTTTCCAACAGTTGATCCACTTTCAGTCTTTCTTATTCTTTACTTTTCCTCTGTCAGTACAAATATTTGATTCAATTTATTCAAAATTTAATTTAAGTCAAACAATCATATACCAGTCTAGTACAAAATTATTAACCTAAAAAAACCTTTTATCTAGATACTTATGTTAATTACTTATACAGAACTTATGCACAATTAATATTTTTTATCACAATTGAATATAATAGGATAATTCTAAAAACCAAAAAGATTTATATACCACCATCAATCATCCATTTTCTTTTACTCTTTCAACTTTTCATAAAATCCTACATATTGATAATTTAATTTTATATGAAGACCTTATAGTAGTATTAATTATGTTATTAAAATCTTTTATCAATATTACATCAGATTCATGAATTATCCAAATTCTACACCAAACAGATCTTATATATAAATGATAATTATTCAAATTATATGTTATTAAAACAATTGATCCATTTTCATTCTTTCTTATTTTTGTTTTTTATCTGTTAGTACAAATATTTAAATCAATTACTTCGAAATTTAACTCAATACAACCAATCATATACCAATCCAATGTAAAGTTATTAATCTATAAGAAAAACCTTTTAACTAAATAATTATATTAATTATTTATATCAAATTTATACCCAATTAATGTTCTTGTCCCAATTAATTATAATATGGTAATTATTCCACAATCGATCATCCATTCTCTTTTTGTCTTTCAGCTATTCCATTCTTGTAAGTATTGCTCTTCCACTCCCATTTCCTTCACTTCTTCTTTCTTTTTCTTTTTCTTTTGTACCAACAACTTCTTTTTCCCCAACCTCATTTTCTCTCTTTTAAATATATTATTTGTATGGATCTACTTTCCATTCCTCTTGATCTGTTTCCCCTGTTGTTAAATTGTTTCCTCTGGTTCCAATATTCTCCTCTCACTTTTTTGTTGTCACTGTAAATCCCAGTGTAATCATTATAAGTCTCAATATAATCATCAGCCTGTTCTTCATTTTCAATGTGTTTTTCCTTTTTATCACTGTAAATCCCAGTGTAATCATTATCGCCAATATGGTTATCATCATGTCTTTCATTTTCAATATCTTTTTCCTTTTTGTCACTGTAAATCCCAGTGTAATCGTCCATCTGTTTTTTTCCTTCAGATCTCCTCTCCTCTATGCTCTCCTCTTGTTCTTTGTTCTCTCCATTTCCATTTCTTACTGTTGTTATTTCTAAAAAATCATTATACAACTAATCCAGCTTTTTTTCTATTGCCTTTCCACCTCCAATTTCCATAAAACATCTTTTTAAATCTTCACAAAAGTTTTTAAAAAGTCCAACCAACTCCTCATATTCACACACCTCCATGTCACACAATTCACAGATTCAAAAGTTTAATATCAAACTTCAGCTGTTAGCATTGACTTGCTTCCACAGCCTTTATAGTATTTTCTTTTAAGTAATAAATGATGTTCTCAATACAAACAATAGTGAGGCAGCTCTCTTAATCAAGTTAGTCTCCACACTTTAAATCCACTAAGTACTTTCAAAAATATTTTCCAGATTCACAAGTTTTCCATTTTTCCAAATCTAAATAGTCTCTTCATATTGAACTCTAATCCAGTCCAAACTCATCCAAAATATACTTCCAGACACCATAACAAGTTGTACACTGTTTTGAAATTTCTTCCAGACTCTGAGATAACTCTTTTAAATCAAGGTCAGTCTCAACTGTCAATAAACATATTTCACAGTCTAATGTAGTTTCTTTTCTGGTCAGCAGCTGGCGTTGTCCCTTCCCAGAATCCCGAATCTGCTCTTTCTACACAATTTATTTCTTTATATTTTAAATCCACTTAACATTACTAAAAGTTCTCTTCAGCTTTTTGGTTATCCAGTCCCTTTAATTTCCATTAATTCATTTGTAAGAATATCCTCAAAAATCGGGCTTTTAATCCATTTCTTTTAGCATCTCTATGATCTTCAAATTGGCTAAATAGCTGCTCTCTCCATTTAAAAAAACTCTTTAGTCCCCCTTTAAATTCTTAATTATCTTCTTTGTCTTCAAATTGGCCAAATACTCACCAGCTTCTGTTTTCCTCTCTTTCTCCAGCACCTACGCTTCAATCCTGTTACCCAGATGACTCCAATCTTTTCAGTTCTATCAGTCCATTTGTGGCTGCCGAAGCTAAGGACAACAAAGCGTCTTCTGCAGCAGCTGGCCAAGAGGCTTATGTTGGCTCTCTGGGGGGTTTGCCCACCCGCACAGTCCACCGATGGTGCCTCTCTTTATCCCCGCCCCTCCAGGGCGGTTCTGACCCGGTACTGACTTGTACCGGGTCTCCAGGCGGCTGGGATTTGAGGTTCTCCAGCTAAGCATGGGGAACTCCATGCCGCTTCGGTGTTAGTCACACCCCCTCTTTTCTTTTCTTTCTCCACTTTAGCCATTCCTCTTTTCTTTCTCTTTTTGGGTTGCCTTGCCAAATTTCTTTCAATTCTTTCATTTCTATTCTTAACTCCATTTTTTTTGCTATACACTTTATCTTTCTCTCCTCTCTTTTCCCCCTTTGTTGTTTTATTTTGTTTTCATCTTTTCTCCCCCTTTACTTTTTCTGGCCATCTATGATCTTCCCCTTCTGTTCCAATCCCTTTTTCACTCTCAGTGTTTCCATCATCCCTTTGCTGTATTTTCTTTCTTCTTGTTATTTTTTCTAGTTCCTCTGTTTTTTCCACACTTCCAGTGTCCTCAATAGTTTCCTCGTTTATCTGTTCTGCACTTATTATTCTTTGTATTATATTCTCCAGTTTTAGTTCAATGCAGTCCATATCTTCAAGTATTTCTTTCATTCCCATATGCTGTTCATTTATAATGTCTTTAATATCCTGCTGTAGCCATTCCATGTCTCTGTTTCCACTTGTTATCATTTTTACAATTCAACCAAAATTCAAAGGAAAAAACTGGGGGGTTAACCACCTCTCTTCCTTCTTTTGGTTTATTCCGCTTTTTTTAATCAACAAGAACCAAAGTTCCAAGTGCTACGCCTTTCTTTCTTTCTTTCTTTCTTTCTTTCTTTCTTTCTTTCTTTCTTTCTTTCTTTCTTTCTTTCTTTCTTTCTTTCTTTCTTTCTTTCTTTCTTTCTTTCTTTCTTTCTGATGGCGTTTGTGCTTCACATCAGTGTTATTCCTCTTTGTTGTTCTGCACTTTCAATTTCATTAAGTCCAATTTCTCCTTCAGCGGGAGACTTTCGGTTTCTCCTTCAACAGCATCAGAAGCTAGACCGCAAGCTCTGTGGCTGGCTCTGAATACTCCCACACCCGAGGGTCCCAGATTGCAACCTAAGCCCCCCCGGAGAGGGGATGAAGCGAAGGGGGATGCCAGGAAGGAAGAGGTGAGCCGCATCTCCCCTCCCTGAACTGGAAAGCCCCTAGCCGATGACGTGGTGCAGAGGCAGCAAACATGGCTGCTACAAAGCCGAAGGAAGACCAGAACAGCAAGACTGAGCAGGAGGGAAAAGTGAGTGGTTTGAGATCTGGGATTTAAAAGATTTTAAAAGGAAAAAAGTGACCCCCCCAAAAAATACGAGGGGGAAAAATATGGAAGTTAAATGTTAGCTGCGGGACAAGCATACTAAAACCTGAAGAAAATGTTTGGGAACTAAGAGGGGGGGAAAAAGCTTTGTTGGTAGTTTTAAAAGAAGATGTGGTTTTGGAAAGATACTTTGTTTTAAAGAAAAATACTGGCATTTGAACTGGAAGTTGCCATTAACTTATTAAAACTAAATTGATTATTAAATACTCATCTACATATTCAACCTTTTATTTTGATCACAAAGTGATCTAGTCTCCAAGCTAAGGAGTTCAGCTGGATTGTTTGTTCTGGATTAAAATTGAACTTTGCTGGCTAAAAGTTTCTAACATAGTAACATGATATAAATCAAAGCATTGTCCAGGGGCAACAAAAGGTTCATCCACACATCTCCTGAACTAATGGATATTTGAAAAATGGAAAGATGGGCACATAACCAAGGCAGAGTACCAACAGACAGCCAGAATCTGTAAAGAAAAAATCAGGACAGCAAAGGCCCAGAATGAACAAAGACTCGCAACAAAAGTCAAAGACAAGAAAAAAGCTTCTTCCAACACATAAACAACAAGAAAAAAATCAAAGAAACATTTGGTCCACTAAAGAGAGAAGATGGCAAAGAAGTAACAGACAACACAGACAAAGCAGAGCTACTGCACACATTCTTCGCATCAGTCTTCACACAAAAGGAAACTGCAGCTCAACTACCCAGCAACACAAATATAAAAAACAGATTTGAAGCAAGACTCAACCAAACAAAAATACAGTAAGAGATCACCTATCTGAACTTAACAAATACAAAGCACCAGGACCTGATAGATTACACCCCAGGGTCCTAAAAGAACTAGGAGAAGTCATTTCGGAACCACTGCACCACATCTTCCACAAATCCTGGAATGCAGGGGAACTCCCTGAGGACTGGAAAAGAGCTGATGTGGTCCCCATCTACAAAAAAGGTAAAAAAACAGACCCAGGAAACTACAGACCAATCAGCCTAACATCAATACCTGGGAAAATACTGGAAAAAATAATTAAAAACCAGATCTCACATCATCTAGAAACAAACCAAGTAATAACCAACAGCCAACATGGATTTGTTAAGAACAAGTCATGCCAAACCAACCTCATTTCATTCTTCAACACTGTGACCAAATTAGTAGACCAGCGAAATGCAGTAGACATAATATACCTGGACTTCAGCAAAGCATTTGACAAAGTAGACCACAACCTACTTCTTCATAAGCTAGAAAAAAGCGGGATAGACAGCTACACAACCAGATGGATTAACAACTGGCTGACCAACCGTACCCAGCGAGTAGTCCTCAATGGCTCTAAGTCCACATGGAGAGAAGTAAGCAGTGGCGTACCACAAAGTTCCGTGCTAGGCCCAGTACTCTTTAATATCTTCATAAATGACCTAGATGAGGGAATAGCAGGAGAACTAACCAAATTTGCAGATGATACCAAGCTGGCGGGAGTAGCAAATGCCCCAGAGGACAGACTCAAAATCCAGAGGGACCTTGACAGACTCGAACACTGGGCCCAAACCAATAAAATGAAATTTAACACGGAGAAAAGTAAAATTCTACACCTAGGTAAGAAGAATCAAAAATACACATACAAACTGGGTGAAACCACACTCAATAGCAGTGATTGCGAGAGGGATCTTGGAGTCTTGGTAGACAGCCAACTAAATATGAGCCAGCAGTGTGCAGCAGCAGCCAAAAAGGCCAACGCAGTCCTGAGCTGCATAAATAGAGGGATACAATCAAGGACCAGAGAGGTACTAGTACCACTCTATAAAGCCTTGGTCAGACCACACCTAGAGTACTGCATCCAGTTTTGGTCACCACACTACAAAAAAGACATAGAGAAAGTGCAGAAGAGAGCAACCAGGATGATAAAGGGTCTGGAAAATAAAACATACAAAGAGCGGTTGCAGGAACTGAGCTTGGCCAGTCTGGTGAAGAGAAGGACCAGGGGTGACATGATAGCAGTGTTCCAATACTTGAGCGGATAACACAGAGAGGATGGGGTCAGGCTGTTCTCTAAGGCACCAGAAAGCCAAACAAAGAATAATGGATGGAAGCTGACCAAGGAGAGATTCAACCTGGAAGTGAGGAGAAACTTTCTGATGGTGAGAGCGAGCAACCAGTGGAACAGCTTGCCAACGGAGGTTGTGAGAGCCCCAACACTTCTGACCTTCAAGGGGAGACTGGACTGCCATCTGTCTCAAATCTAAAATCTAAATATGCTTCCATAGGACTGATGGTAAAATGGTATTCTCCATCTTCTCCCATTACAAGTTTTCCCATATCTGCAAATGGTCTTGCCTAAGATGGGCTGTGATGGTGAAGCAGCAAAACATAGAACATAAAACATAGAATAATAGAGTTTGAAAGGACCTCAGAGGTTTTCTAGTCCAATAGGAGTTGGACTAGACTCTATAGTCCAATTGAGCAGGAGACCCTATACCATTTTAGACAAATGGTTGTCCAGGTCTCTTTCTGAAAGCCTCCAATGATGGAGCACTACAACTTCTGAAGGCAAGCTATTCCATTGGTTGATTACTCTCACTGTTAGGAAATTTCTCTTTAGTTCTAGGTTGCTTCTCTCCATCGTTAATTTCCAACCATTGTTTCTTGTCTTGCCTATTGGTGCTTTGGGAAATGTTTTGACCCTCTCATCTTTGTAGGAGCCCCTCAAATATTAGAAAAGTGATATCATGTCTCCCCAGTCCTTCTTTTTTCCCTTAGACTAGACATACCAAATTCCTGTAACTGTTCTTGGTAGGTTTTAGCCTCCAGCCCCCTAATCATTTTTGTTTCTCATCTCTACAGTCTTTTCAGAGTTTCAATACCTTATTTATATTATGTTGACCAGAACTGCCTGTAGTATTCTAAATATGGTTTTACTAAGGCTTTGTAAAGTGATATTAGAACTTCATGTGATCTTGATTCTTTATATGCCTATATTAAATAGATGTCACACCTGTGACAGGTATAAACATGCTTTTCTTGAAAAACAGGAAAAACATGATTTTGTTGAAAACCAGCGCCCTCTGCTGGACACACGCTGTACTAATTGACTATTCCCTTCCAACGTTTCTGAGCCAAGCTGAGGGAAATAAGGGAATAGAATAGCAGAGGCTTTTATGGGGAAACCATGACATGCCTGCTGAGAGGAGGCAGACCCCCCCCATCGCGTGACCCTGGCAAGTACCTCAGAGAAATAAAGGGATAAGATAGCAGAGGTTTAAACACAATTTAAACCTCCAAAAATAAAGGGGGAAATTGACATCAATGTTAACCATAATTCTGAGATGTTAATAAGCATAAGGTTGCCTGAATAATACCACCCACCATGACATGTCTGCTGATTTCCAGTTAGATTGGCATTCACAATCACCATCAACAAAGCTCAAGGCCAATCTATAGAATTGTGTGGTTTAGATCTAGACACAAACTGCTTCTCACATGGACAATTATATGTTGCATGTTCTAGAGTCGGCAAACCAGACAATCTCTATAGCTGCACAGACAATGGAACAACAAAAAATATTATATACCCACAAGCATTGTTACATTAAACATATTAGAAATGTGCGCTTTCTCTTTTCTTTCTTTCCCATTAAAGCAGGCTGAGCCACAGCAACGCGTGGCCGGGTACGCTAGTGTTGAATATAATTTGTCAGCCAATTACAAAGCCACCTGGTGGTGGTGGTGTTATCTATTCCATGTTTTCAAGAATGTGAGATAAATATTTGAAAAAGAGCTGTAAAGTCATGCAGAATGTCTGAAAGAAGCTTCCCATGAAATGCTGAATCAATCTGTTTCAGACTGTAGTAGAGATTTGAAGAGGTTGAATTATTCAGAGTACCTCCAATCCAGAATAATAGCAAGAAAAACACTGAATAAATGCTCAAGTTGTAATGTTTTTTCTATGTTTTCTATGCAGTTTCATAGGTTCCTGAGAAACTTCCAACATCACAATATTTCCAGAGATGGGATTTCTTTTGATGAAAATGGAGTTCCTGTTAGTGACTTTGATATCATGCACTGGACATCAGTTTTGAACAAATCATATGCGGGGGTGAAAATTGGGAATGTAGAAAGACAAGCCTCCTCGGAAGTCAAGATTTCTGTCAATCAAAGTGCCATCCAATGGCCAACTTTATTTAACAAAGTAGTTCAGGCTGCTTTGATTTTGCTCTTCTATTTGTCTCCATATCTGGAAATTTTTCTGCTCAGAAATAATTCTTATTGAGGCCAATTGAGATAACTTCCAAATAAGAGAACTTAAAGCCTCATTAATTGATTAGATATCATTTTACTTTAGAGGTTTTACAATAATCTATCACACACTGGAACCTGCTGCATTGTATTGCGGGATTTGCAATCTACATTATTAAACTGGAATATGTTGCCATAATTTATAGTACATCAAATTATCTTGTTTTCAGAAAGAGAAAATCCAGAATGTCTATGGAGATTCTCAGTCATCCAGGTCATGGTTGTGCCAAAGGTGCTTTTTCCAAAGGCACCTGGACTTTGTTTTCCCTTGAAGATGTTTCGCATCTCATCCAAGAAGCTTCTTCAGTTCTGACTGAATCGTGGAGAATGGAAGGATTTGGAACTGCTGAAGACTGTGTTGTAAACAGGATATAGATTCAGCAGTTGAAAAAAGTTTCCACACCCATTTGCACTATTCAGATGACCCTGAGGACACAGATAAACTTCCAAGTGGCCTCAGCAATTTTCAGAAAGATTGCTAACAACCAGATGACTGCAAGGAATATAAATCCTTCCATACTCCTCCATTCAGTCAGAACTGAAGAAGCTTCTGGAATGAGAAGCGAAACATCTTCAAGGGAAAACAAAGATCAGTTGTCTTTTGAAATAGCACCTTTGGGAGAAAATCCAGAATATGAAGGGTTTAGCCCACTGAATTGCATAAGAGAAAGGTATCATTAAGAATGTGGTGAGGGAAATGAGGGCAGCTAAAAAAAGTCATTAACTGTACATATGATGATACAATGATCAGTTGTAGGAGAGAAAGATGGGGACTCTAGAGAAAGCTAGATGTTGAAGGTTTCCTGAGAAAGCAAAGATGGAGAAAAATATATATGAGTTATAGCATTCTCATACATGCCCTAAGGAGAAACATCTTTTGCAATGGAACTACTTTCCTTTGGAAAGAAGAACAAGGCAATGAGTCTCTTTTGGGATCTACAATGGAGATTGATAGAGAAAGAGAATGACCTTTCACTTGCCCCTTGCAAGCAGAGTAATTAATGTTCATGCCACTACTCCTTGACTCATTTTGCTCAATGTGCTCCTGAGCTTCTGGAAGCCAGTTGATTTCATCAATCCTTCTAATTCCTATATTGCCCTGACTAATCATTCTGTTTATGTTTAGAGGGTGCCTTATTCAAGATGTTCAGAAAGTTGCTCCCCAGGTTATGCCAAGCTTGTGAGAGAGGGAGCCCCAGTTTGCTGCTACGACTGTTCTCTGTGTGGGGAAGGAACATTCTCTGGGCAAGAAGGTACAGTAGGTGGCTCCAAAAACAACAAAAAAATCAGGATACAATCGAAATTCTCTATTGATTTTTGGGGGGTATTTGATCAAGAAGCAAGAAAAACATGACATTTCTTGAAGGGATCCACAAACTTTTGAAAGATTGGGCACTATCACCAAATTTTGTATGATTACGTGAGCATTAAAATAAATAATGAAAGGTTGCTGCTTTCTATTGATTTTTTACTTTCTTTCTTTCTTGGTTTTGGGAAAGAGGACAAGTTTTAAGAGCTGATAATCACTTTCGTCTTCAGCCTTTAAAAAGACTGTTGATTGTTTTAACTAACGTTGTGTCATATGAATATCCCTGGGCAGAAATATTATATTATTCCTTCAAAATGAAGTAATGGATTTCTGATGCGGTTTTCATGCTCCTACAGCTGCAGAAACAGATACATGCTAACCATTTTTTTTCAGATGCAGCCCATTGTGAAAAGTGTCCAGATGACCAGTATTCCAATAAGAAGCGAGATCAGTGTGTCCCCAAACGTATAAGCTTCTTATCTTATGAAGAATTGTTGGGACTCATCCTGGCTTTCTTTGCCATTGCTTTGTCCCTAACCACCACCTTCATTCTGGGAATCTTCATTAAATACCGAGAAACTCCCATAGTCAAAGCCAACAACTGTGAACTCACCTACATCCTCCTGGTTTCACTTCTGTTTTCTTTCTTGACCTCCCTTCTATTCATCGGTCGCCCTGTGAAAATGACCTGTCTCCTTCGACAAACCATTTTCAGCATTGTTTTCTCAGTTGCTGTGTCTTCCTTGCTGGCCAAGACTATAATGGTGGTGATGGCCTTTCTGGCCACAAAGCCAGGCAGCAGCATGAGGAAATGGCTGGGGAAGAGTCTGGCCAACTCTATTGTTTTATCCTGCTCTGGTATTCAAGTAGGCATCTGTATGATATGGCTGGGAATCTTTCCCCCATTCCCAGATTTTGACTTTCATTCCCAACCAGAACATATCCTGCTGCAGTGCAATGAAGGCTCTGTCACCATGTTCTACTCTGCTCTTGGCTACATGGGTCTTTTGGCTGCCATCTGTTTCTTGGTGGCATTTCTGGCTCGAAATCTGCCAGGGGCCTTCAATGAAGCCAAACTGATCACCTTCAGCATGTTGGTTTTTTGTAGTGTTTGGATCTCCTTTGTTCCCACATATCTGAGCACCAAGGGGAAATACATGGTAGCTGTGCAGATCTTCTCCATCCTGGCCTCCGGCCTGGGTTTACTGGGCTGCATCTTTATCCCCAAATGCTATATTATTATCCTGAGACCTGCAATGAACACCAAAGAACATCTGATGCTTTAAGGTTCCTTATGTTGGTGTTTATTTTTGTACAATTTACATGCAGTATAAAATCACATACTTTGAAGTAATGTTTTATGTGTTGTAGCTTATCTTTCTTCATTCCTTGTGATTTTTGAATTATAATAATTGAATAGTAAAGTTTCTAAAACAACTCAAACTATTTGAATTAATCATATCCTTCAATTGTCACAATCTGAATTCATGTTAAATCATAACCATCACCAATGACATTAATAAAATTTCTGAAACCAGGCCATGTAAACTGTTATCAGAGGTGTTCTGATATGGTTTTAGATTAAATTAAAGACTATGGCTAATGATGATGTGTGTTTTTGTTACTATATAGGTTGGTGTTATATTTTATTTTCTTAGGTGATGTTCTGACTTTGTTTTAAAAAATAGTTAATGTCAGTACTATGTTTAAAACTGATTGGGTTACTAATGTATAAATAAACCACTAATCTATGTTTATATAAAAAAGTGGTATTGCTTTAAATTGTAAGCATTGTAGGCTTGCTGATTGTTATAAAAGAGAACAGATTAGCTTGAGTAATTTATGTGTCCATATGCTGTGTGCTTAGTGATTGACTGATTGCTCGACCGAGAGATTGCTTCTACTCATTGCTCCTGTATTTGTTTGAAGACAAGACGCTACCAGAAAGAAGTTCAAGGTTTTTGCTGAACTGTTTGAAAGAAGAACTTTATCTTCAAAAGATTAATAGCTAAATGCTAAGAGTTTGACTTTGTGTTTGTATATTAAATAGCTACAATAACTGTTTGCTATTGAAAAGAAGATAAGTTCAAGAAAGATTCTTTGTGGACTGTTTGTTTTGAAGTTTTACAAGTTTATTTAAGTAAATTATATTTAACACTTTGAAGACTTCTGTTTATTGACTCTAAAGTATCGAACAGCAATGCCACATTCCGTTGCATATATTCTTTTCATAAATACATAACCTCAACACTGTATATATTTGAATGATCTCTTCTGGCTGGATAATGTAAGATCACTTATAGATAGATAAATGAGATAGATGGAAGTGAGAGAGACAGAGAGAGAGAGAGAGAGAAACAAAGAGACAGATAACTTTCTATATATTAAGAATAGATATCAACATGAACATTGGAGCAGCTTTAATTTTTTTCTCCATCCCTTTGAATAAATTAATGAGACAAATTATTATTTTAGCCAGTCTTCAATCAAAAGAAAAATATGTACAACTCTGAATGATTTTGGGGGGGAATCATATAGACATCTGATGTTATAATGAAGGTGTTCTTATGAGGAGTATTAAAATTGGTTCCTGTTTTTTATCCATGTCCATATCCATATCCATATCCATATCCATTTCCATATACATATAGCATGTGTGTGTCTGTGTGTGTGTGCCCTGCCAATTTAGCAATTCGAAAGCATGTACAAGTAGATAAATAGGTACCAGTTCAGTGGGAAAGTAACAACATTCCATGCATCTTCGATGTATAGTTATGCCAGCCAGATGACCATGGAAGCATCTCCAGACAAAGCTGGCTCTTCATTTATGAATCAAAGATGAGCACCACCCCTTGGGTTGATCATGACTGACCAACCCTTTACCTATACCTACCTATACCTTTACATAAAATATATATAAATACGTTTTTGTGCATCTGTGTTTTCTTTGTCTTTGTCTTTTTGTCAGTCAGCCCTTCAGTGTATTACAAATTAGGAAAGCTATATCATACAAGTCAGTACTACTTTTATCAGACCTTGTCTTGGTAATGGTCTCTCAATGCCATTACCTCTGCCTTCTATACTATCTCTTTTTGGATATTCAGAAATTATTGGAAAAGCAAAGCAATTGCAATGTATTTTTATTCACATACTGATCAGTTTCATTCATTATGCTAAATCAGGATTCTAGATTGTCCTAATTTTGATTTCTGTCATTGTAGTGTCATCCCTATCCTAGCCACTTCTGGGTTATCTGCAAAGATGAGAAACATTTCCTCCTTCCAATCATTTACCAAATTAAAGTGTCCAGAGCCCAGCACTCAACAAGAATGATCAACAAGAACTACCGGGTAATTAATGCAAGAAGCATCATAAACAAAATACCCGAACTCCTCCTCTTACTAAAAACTGCTAAATTCAACATTATATTTGTCTGCGACACATGGCTGAACGCATCCCTCCCTGACTCCATTATTACAGTAAGAGACTATCAAGTTTACCGGTCCGATCGTGAAACTCATACAGGAGGTGGAGTTGCCATCTTCTACAAAAAATCACTAAACCTTAAAAATATCCAAGTTAGACATGAACTAGATCTTCCAGAAACCATTATCTACGAACTGTCCTTAAATACCACACTTCACTTCCTATTATGGTACAGAGCCCCTGATTACGATATCTCACATGCAAACAAGCTAACCTCACTACTAGCGTGGACAGCCTCCAACCCACACCCTCCTATTTTTCTTGGTGACCTCAACCTACCTCATATTAACTGGACCCTAAATGAATGTTCAACCAAATCCATACACTCAACCCTTTACAATGCTATTACTAATCTAGGGCTTGAACAGCTAGTAACAGACAATACTAAACTCAGCAATTTTCTTGATCTCATCTTCTACAACAGTTTACACTCAATTTATGGACTACAAATAATAGAGCCCTTTTCTAACAGTGACCATAGCATGATTGACTTTTGTTTCAATATACGTCATTACAAAAATGACCACAATAAAAGTATAACCAATTACTACTTTAAAAAAGCCAACTATGATATCATAGATGCTGACCTCTCATCTCTTGATTGCAAATATTATTCTTGACTGTAATATTGCTGAAGACTACTACAATATCTTTTTGCTCGAAATGCAAAGAATCATTAAATTATATGTACCACTAATTATCACCAAAACCAAGAAAAACAAATTACCCATAAAAATAAGGAAGCTCCAATCCAAAAAAAGATCCCTTTGGCGGAAGACCAAAACTGGCTACTTTGCTAACTTTAAAAGCCGCTACAAAAATCAATGCTTCCAATTAAAGACCGAATGTACCAATTATCACATCAATCAAGAAGAAAACCTTCTGCGCACAAAATCCACATGCACCTTCTATAACTTTGTAAACAACAAACTCAATGACTCGAGATCCATCCCACCTCTCAAAGGACCAAATGGTAAATAATATAATGATGAAGCTGTTAAAGCCAACCTCTTTAACACATTCTTCGGCTCCGTCTTTGTAAACAGCAATGGCTCATGCCCAATATTTCGTAGTCGCACGTCAAACAATAGCAACGATCTAACACAAATCGATTTTACAGAAGATAATGTTAGAAAAGTATTACACGAGATCATCCATAGGCATGAGGTGAGGTTCCAACAGTATGCTGATCATACTCAGCTGTACATATCCATCCCATGCCAATTCAGTGAGGCAGTTGATGTGATGTGCTGGTGTCTGGATGCTGTAAGGGTCTTGATGGGGGTTAGCAGGCTCAAACTCAACCCAGATAATACCAAGTGGCTTTAGATGTTGCCTCCCAAGGATTTGACATCTGTCCCTCCTTGGTTCTGGGGGAAAAAAATTGATACCCTCAGAACGGGCTCGCAACGTGGGGGTCCTTCTGGATTCACAGCTAAAATTGGACCAACATTTGGCCAGAGGGACCTTTGCACAAGTCCGTCTTTGGCACCAGTTGCGTCCTTTCTTGGATAGGGAGGCACTACTGACAGTCACTCACGCCCTTGTTATCTCACGTCTTGACTATTGCAATGCACTCTACATGGGGCTACCCTTGAAGAACGTTCGGAGACTGCAGCTAGTGCAGAATGCTGTGGCGCGTGTGGTGATGGGTGTCCCTAGATACACCCATGTGACACCCATTCTTCGCGAACTGCACTGGCTGCCCATAGGGCTCCGAGCACAATTCAAGGTCTTGGTGATTACCTTTAAAGTTCTACATGGCTTAGGACCAGTTTACCTCCGAGACACCTCCCTAAGACCAATTAGAGCCCACAGAGTTGGTCTGCTGGTGGTCCCGTAAGCCAAACAATGTCGGCTGGCGGGCCCACGAACGAGGGCCTTCTCTGTGGTGGCACCGGTCCTCTGGAATATACTACCCCCCGAGGTCTGCATAATTCCCACTCTGCCAGCCTTCAGAAAAGCATTAAAAACATGGCTTTGTCGTCAGGCCTGGGGCCAATGATTTTAATACAACACCGATTATTCTTGGCCCCATGAGTGAATTATTGGGTTTTTAAATTGTGGTTTTTTAAATGCTTTTAAATGTTTTAATTTTTTACATTGTTTAAATTTTGCTTTTAAATCTTTTAACTGTTTTTTAGATTTTGTATTCAATATGCTGTGAGCCGCCCAGAGTCCCTTTGGGAGTTGGGCGGCATACAAATCTATTAAATAAATAAATAAATAAATAAATACACAACCTAAAACCATCTCTATCCATTGGACTTGATGGTCTATGTGCATATTTCTTAAAAAAGCTCTCCACAACCATTGCTAAACCTCTAAGCATAATTTTTGAAAACTGCAACTCCAGTTCCTCTTTTACTTCCCTTATTCCATTGGTTGATTACTCTCACTGTTAAGAAATTTCTCTTTAGCGACTTCCGGTTTTGGAGCGCTTCATCGCAGACATCCCTCGTTGGATGCCTTTCCGATCTTTGTTAAAAGCCGCCAGAACAGCTGTCTGGCGGCTTTAAAATCTCTTCCCCGGGCAAAGGGGAGAGATGAGAGCCTGACAGGAGGGGTAGAGCCCCCCCAGCGCCTTAGGAGCCATCTGGCAGGGCGCGAAGGGAGAGCTCCCCATGCAGCCTGTCTCCAGCTCCGAAGATCCGGAAACCTCTGCCTTTTGCAGAGCTAGATGGAGTGACCAGCCGCTGCTTCAAAAATGGGATTTATAACTACATTTAAACTATAGAAGCAGACAGAGAGAAACAGGCGTGAGATGGGCAAGTACTGAAACCTCTTTTTTTTCCTTTTTTTTTCAACTCCTGGGTAAGCTTTCACTTCGGCAAGGGAACAAAGGAAACAGAGTAACAATATGGCGATTGAGAAGTGAAAGTGACTTTCGTTTCCCCAGAGGCTTTTTTTTTTTTTCTTTCTCTCTCTCTTATGGAAACTTTTAACTTGGAAAAATGGTTTTTTCTTTCTCTGTCTCCTAACTCTGGATTAAAGTTATAATAGAAATATTTTCAATAATAAAAGACTATCTGATTTTTAAACTGGAAAGAACTTTAATCAGGCAACTGGCTTTCTTTCTTTTTTGTACTCTTTTGAAACACCAATGGCTTCAAAGTTTGGAAAGACTGTTTTGACTAAAAGAAATGACTATTCATCTGGATATATTTCTAAAATGCAACTTAACACTGAGCTAACACCTCCACAGCTTTTGACACCTGAAAATTTATTAAATAATTTAAAGATTATGAAACATGAACTTACTTTGGAATTTAACCAGAAAATAAGTGAGATAGACCATAAGATGCAGGCTGCTTTGAAGAATATGAATCAACAACTAAGATTTGATGTGTTAGAGGTTTGCAAAGGCTTAGCAACAAATATTGAAGTTTTGGCAGAACGTATTGAAACAAATAAACAAGCTTTGGCAACTTCGGTGAATTACATAGATAAAATCCAAAATGACATTGCAAATTTTGAAAAAGAGGTTTTAATGACTCAGTTCAGATCTATGGAAGTTGCTATAAGGATTAGAGGTTTGAAAGAAGGATTATATGAAAATTTAAAAGGCAGGATGGTTGACATATTGGATCAGGTGTCTGGAATTTCTAAAGCGGAATTGGCTACACAAATCGACAAAACATACAGAATCAACTCGTGGTACGCCAAACAAAAGCATCTACCAAGGGATATTGTCATATATTTTACCACAAGAGCTCTACGGAACAGAATTATACAAGCAACGTTTAACAATAATCTTATGGTGAATGGTCAGGAACTAAAGATTTGGAAAGAAATCCCCTCTAAAATGCTTAAAGCCAGGAAAAGCTATACTTTTTTGATTGATGAATTTAAGAGATTAAATTTACAATATAAATGGGAAGCACCAGTTGGAGTAACAGTGAAATTTTCTGGAAAAAGATACCGGCTCAACACGATAAAAAAAGCTACTGAATTTTATGTCAATGTTCTAAAGGCTGATATATCCAAGATTCCAGAAGAAGGGTGTATGAAAATAAAAGAGGAGGAGGAGGGGAAGCCACTTTCGATGGATCAAAAAGAAATAGACTCAAAAATCCAAAAGGAGTGCCTGAATCAGATAGCTGGGGAAGAGGAGATGGAGGTTTGGGAGCAGACGGGAGACGACTTGACAAATTTGAATTTATTGAACTATTAAAAGATGAACTATCAAGATACAAAACAATGTGATGTTGAAATATATTGGATGGATAGAGACTAATATGATTGTATTTTATCTTTTCCCTATCTAATGATTACTTATGCAATGTTTAGTTAAGTTTTATATAATTTTGAGGTTATTTTTAATGTTGATAATATTAGATATATATAGTTTGTTGAAGATTTGTTTATTGTTTATTCTTCTTTTATTTTCTTTTTTTGTTTATTGAAGTTAGCGAATTAATTTAGAATAATATTATCTTATTAATATCATGATGAAATTTAATATTTGATGATTACTTATGTAACATTTAGTTAAGTTTTATCTTAGAGGTTATTTCTAATGTCAATAATATTAGTTTAAGATTTGTGTATTTTATATTTAGTTATTACTTATGTAACACTTACCTTGTATAAGATAAAGGACTGAAGGGAGGAGGTAGGAGGTTTGTTTGTTTGTAGTGTTAAAGAGTTTTCTCTTTCTTTCTTTCTTTTTTTTTTATTCTCTTTCTTTTTTCTCTCTCTCTTTTTTGTATCTTTACTATTGTATACAAATGCGATATATTAGTACTGTATAGTATGGAGTTGAAGTTTTTTTAAAAATAGTGTTCTTTTTTTCCTTTTTCCTTTTTCTTTTTATTAACAATTTAAACTTATTATTATGCCCTGTATTATCTCTGGGAAGTCCGGGGGGGGGAGGTGGGGAGGGAAGGGGGTGGGTCTGGGGGGGGGGAAATAAAAATGTTTGTACTTTGGATTTAATATTTTGTTACCACTTATGTAAGTTTGTACTAATAAAACTTTTTTGAGAAAAAAAAAAAAGAAATTTCTCTTTAGTTCTAGGTTGCTTCTCTCCACCGTTAGTTTCCAACCATTGTTTCTTGTCTTGCCTTTTGATGCTTTGGGAAATGTTTTGACCCTCTCATCTTTGTAGGAGCCCCTCAAATATTAGAAAAGTGATATCATGTCTCCCCAGTCCTTCTTTTTTTCCTTAGACTAGACATACCAAATTCCTGTAACTGTTCTTGGTATGTTTTAGCCTCCAGCCCCCTAATCATTTTTGTTTCTCATCTCTACAGTCTTTCCAGAGTTTCAATACCTTTTTTATATTATGTTGACCAGAACTGGATGCAGTATTCTAAATGTGGTTTTACTAAGGCTTTGTAAAGCGATATTAGAACTTCATGTGATCTTGATTCTGTCCCTCTATTAATGCAGCCTAGGATTCCATTGGCATTTTTGTCTGCTGCCACACATTGTTGGCTCACATTTAAATGATTTTCTACTAGGACCTCAAGATTATTCAGGTTAAATTATTCAGATTACCTCCAATCCAGAATAATAGCAAGAAAAACATTGAATAAAGGCTCAAATTGTCATGTTGTTTTTGTATGTTGCTGCAGTTTCATAGGTTCCTGAGAAACTTCCAACATAACAATATTTCCAGAGATGGGGTTTCTTTTGATGAAAATGGAGTTCCTGTTGGTGACTTTGATATCATGCACTGGACATCAGTTTGGAACAAATCAGATGTGGGGGTGAAAATTGGGAATGTAGAAAGACAAACCTCCTTGGAAGTCAAGATTTCCGTCAATCAAAGTGCCATCCAATGGCCAACTTTATTTAACAAAGTAGTTGAGGCAGCATTGGATTTTGCTCTTCTATTTGTCTCCATATGTGGAAATCTTTCTG
This sequence comes from Diadophis punctatus similis, assembly GCA_023053685.1. Classification (NCBI taxonomy): domain Eukaryota; kingdom Metazoa; phylum Chordata; class Lepidosauria; order Squamata; family Dipsadidae; genus Diadophis; species Diadophis punctatus. The sequence goes on from JALIGW010000067.1 coordinate 2,471,693, forward strand.
CTCAGAAATAATTCTTATTGAGGCCAATTGAGATAACTTCCAAATAAGACAACTTAAAGTCTCATTAATTTATTAGATATCATTTTACTTTAGAGGTTTTACAATAATCTATCACACACTGAAACCTGCTGCATTGTATTGCGGTATTTGCAATATACATTATTACATTGGAAATGTTGCCATAATTTATAGTATATCAAATTATCTTGTTTTCACTAAGAGAAAATCCAGAATGTCTATGGAGATTCTCAGTCATCCAAATCATGGTTGTGGCAAAGGTGCTTTTTCAAAAGGCACCTGGACTTAGTTTTCCCTTGAAGATGTTTTGCTTCTTATCCAAGAAGCTTCTTCAGTTTTGACTGAATGGTGGAGGATGGAAGGATTTGGAACTTCTGAAAAGACTGTGTTGTAAACAGGATATAGATTCAGCAGTTGAAAAAAGACTCCACACCCATTTGCACAATTCAGGTGACCCTGAGGGCACAGATAAATTCCAAGTGGCCTCAACAACTTTCAGAAAGACTGCTAATGACCAGATGACTACAAGGAATATAAATCCTTCCATATTCCTCCATTCAGTCAGAACTGAAGAAGCTTCTGGAATGAGAAGCGAAACATCTTCAAGGGAAAACAAAGATCAGTTGTCTTTTGAAAAAGCACCTTTGGGAGAAAATCCAGAATATGAAGGGTTTTTAGCCCACTGAATTGCATAAGTGAAAGATATCAGTAAGAATGTGGTGAGGAAAATGAGGGCAGCTAAAAAAGTCATTTACATATGATGATACAATGATCAGTTGTAGTAGAGAAAGATAGGGACTCTAGAGAAAGCTAAATGTTGAAGGTTTCCTGAGAAAGCAAAGATAGAGAGATAGCATTCCCATACATGCCCTAAGACAGTGATAGCGAACCTATGGCACGTGTGCCACAGGTGGCACGCAGAGCCATACCTGCCGGCACGCGAGCTGTTGCCTAGCTCAGCACCAGCGCACATGTGCGTGCTGGCCAGCTGATTTTTGGCTCGCACGGAGGCTCTTGGAGGGCATTTTTGCCTTCCAGAGGGCCTCTGGGGGACGAGGGAGGGCATTTTTTCCCTCCCCAGGCTCCAGGGAAGCCTCTGGAGCCTGGGGAGGGCGAAATATGGACCTACCGGGCCCACCAGAAATTGGGAAATGGCCATTTCCGGCCTCCAGAGGGTTTCCGGGGAAGCGGGGGAGGCCGTTTTCGCCCTCCCCAGGCATTGAATTATGGGTGTGGGCACTCGCGCCTGTGCGATAACGCGCACGCATGCACTTTCGGCACCCAAGGAAAAAAAGGTTCGCCATCACTGCCCTAAGAAGAAACACCTTTTGTAAAGGAACTACTTCCCTTTGGAATAAAGAATAAGGCAATGAATAAGGCAATGAGGCATTGGGATCTAGAATGGAGATTGATAGAGAAAGAGAATGACCTTTCATTTGCCCCTTCCAAGCAGAGTAATTAATGTTCATGCCACTACTCCTTGACTCATTTTGCTCAATGTGCCCCTGAGCTTCTGGAAGCCAGTTGATTTCAGTCAATCCTTCTCATTCCTATATTGCCCTGACTAATCATTCTGTTTATGTTTAGAGGGTGCCTTATTCAAGATGTACAGAAAGTTGCTCCCCAGGTTATGCCAAGCTTGTGAGAGAGGGAGCCCCAGTTTGCTGCTACGACTGTTCTCTGTGTGTGGAAGGAACATTCTCTGGGCAAGAAGGTACAGTAGGTGGCTCCAAAAACAACAAAAAAATCAGGATACAATCGAAATTCTCTATTGATTTTTGGGGGTATTTGATCAAGAAGCAAGAAAAACATGACATTTCTTGAAGGCAACCACAAACTTTTCAAACTTTGGGCACTATCACCAAATTTTGTATGATGACGTGAGCATTAAAATAAATAATGAAAGGTTGCTGCTTTCTATTGAGTTGTTACTTTCTTTCTTTCTTGGTTTTGGGAAAGAGGGCAAGTTTTGAGAGCTGATAATCACATTCATCTTCAGCCTTTAAAAAGACTGTTGATTGTTTTAACTAATGTTGTGTCGTATGGATATCCCTGGGCAGAAATATTATATTATTCCTTCAAAATGAAGTAATGGATTTCTGATGCGGTTTTCATGCTCCTACAGCTGCAGAAACAGATACATGCTAACCATTTTTTTCTCAGATGCAGTCCATTGTGAAAAGTGTCCAGATGACCAGTATTCCAATAAGAAGCGAGATCAGTGTGTCCCCAAACGTATAAGCTTCTTATCCTATGAAGAATTGTTGGGACTCGTCCTGGCTTTCTTTGCCATTGCTTTGTCCCTAACCACCGCCTTTATTCTGGGAATCTTCATTAAATACCGAGAAACTCCCATAGTCAAAGCCAATAACTGTGAACTCACCTACATCCTCCTGGTTTCACTCCTGCTTTCTTTCTTGACCTCTCTTCTATTCATCGGTCGCCCTGTGAAAATGACCTGTCTCCTTCGACAAACCATTTTCAGTATTGTTTTCTCAGTTGCTGTGTCTTCCTTGCTGGCCAAGACTGTAATGGTGGTGGTGGCCTTTCTGGCCACAAAGCCAGGCAGCAGCATGAGGAAATGGCTGGGGAAGAGTCTGGCCAACTCTATTGTTTTATCCTGCTCTGGTATTCAAGTAGGCATCTGTATGATATGGCTGGGAATCTTTCCCCCATTCCCAGATTCTGACTTTCATTCCCAACCAGAACATATCCTGCTGCAGTGCAATGAAGGCTCTGTCACCATGTTCTACTCTGCTCTTGGCTACATGGGTTTTTTGGCTGCCATCTGTTTCTTGGTGGCATTTCTGGCTCGAAATCTGCCAGGGGCCTTCAATGAAGCCAAACTGATCACCTTCAGCATGTTGGTTTTTTGTAGTGTTTGGATCTCCTTTGTTCCCACATATCTGAGCACCAAGGGGAAATACATGGTAGCTGTGCAGATCTTCTCCATCCTGGCCTCCGGCCTGGGTTTACTGGGCTGCATCTTTATCCCCAAATGCTTCATTATTATCCTGAGACCTGCAATGAACACCAAAGAACATCTGATGCTAAAAAAACTCTAAGGTTCCTTACATTGGTGTTTATTTTTGTACAGTTTGTATTCAGTATAAAATCACATTCTTTGAAGTAATCTTTTATGTGTTATAGCTTATCTTTTTTCATTCCTTGTGATTTTTGAATTATAATAATTGAATAGTAAACTCAATCTATTTGAATTAATCATATCCTTCAATTGTCACAATCTGAATTCATGTTAAATCATAAACATCATCAATGACATTAATAAAATTTCTGAAACCAGGCCAGATAAACTGTAACCTTGTGTGTTCTGATGTGAGGGCGGTCAGCTTTCTCCCTCCAGTCAGGTTTATTGTTTTATATGTCTTGGTAGTGTAAAATCGTGCTCTGAATAGATTTATGTTTAATTTTCCTTTTATATTTCCCTAACCTAGGGTAACACCCTCTGTTTCACTTCTCTATCTCCTTGGAGGCTTGATCAGGGAGGGGACCTCTGATGCCTCAAGGATATTTGCGCAGGGGGAGGCATCATTCGTCTCTGCTTTACTGATTCCCCTGAGACCCATCTCTGTGTTATGGAGAACTATTAACCTCGATTTCACTGCAGGCTCGAGAGACGGTTCATTTGTGAGAGACCTTACAAGAATTAAAGACACTATCCCCCATGAAATGATTGATATGGGGATGAAGTGATTGAAGAAATGGATTATAATTAGTGGGTTTAGAGATTGCTATTTATTGCTATTTATATTGCTATTTATATTTTTTATCTTCCTGACCTTTTATTAATTGCGCTACTGCACTTATTCTCCACCTCGGGGGGAAGGGAATGCTTGAGGATATATTTGTGGCATGGATGGATAGAATGTGTGAGTAATTATTGTGATAAATTGGATTAATTGGATGAATGATTGTACCAGGGACGGGGGAGGGGGTCCCCCCTGCTGAGTGTGTTAACAGAAGCAGGTGGGGGTGCCCCTACATTTCCTGGGCTGTTATGAATGTTATGGATGGTTTGCCAGAAGGGATGGAGGCCGATGGGGTGGGAGGTGGGATCTCTGGGAGATTGGAGGGTCAGAGGATCACGGTCATAACAGGGAGAGGTAGACATGGCGGAAATCAAGGGGTAGGCCACTCTCGGGAAACTAGGCCTCACTGCCTTACAGTGATCCCATGTTCCAGCCCCTTGAATTCATCCTGTATACATGGTGACTTGGGTTGTCAGGACCCTGGGCTCAAGCTGCTGCTGTTACATGCCAGGTCCATTGTCAACAAAGCTCCCTTCCTTCGGGATCTTCTCTTGGAGGAGGGAGCGGACCTGGCATGCATAACTGAGACCTGGCTGGGACAAGAAGGAGGGGGGGTTCCCCTCTCTGAAATGTGCCCAGATGGGTTTCAGGTTCTGTATCAGCCACGACCCCAGGGAAGGGGTGGAGGAGTGGCAATGATTGTCGGTAAGAGTCTTCATCCTCGTAGGAGCCCTGCCCTGGAGATTGTTGGGTGTGAGTCTCACCTCTTTTTCTTATTTATTCAAAAAGTTTTATTAGTACAAAGTACAAACATTTTTCTCTTTTTCTCCCCCCTTCCCCCCTACCCCCTCCCCTTCCCCCCCATCCTCCCCCCCGACTTCCCAGAAAAAGCACAGGGTATAATATTCAATAAGCATAAAATTAGAATATACTAACAGATTATAAACTCAAAATTTCTCTAGTTCTTTAACTCCTCATTATTTAAAACCTTTTAAACACATTCTAAAAATTTTACATATTTCATTATTAAACTATTTATATCTTCTTAATCTGATACATTTTTTGAATATAATCAGTCCATCTACTCCATTCCAATATGTATCTCTCATTTGAATGATCTTTAAGATATGATGAGATTTTTGCCATTTCAGCCAGATGTACGACTTTTAATGTCCATTCCTCGATGGTAGGTATATCTTCTTTCTTCCAATACTGTGCTACCAGCAACCTGGCAGCTGTTGTCAAATTCAAAACCAATTTAGTCTCTATTACAGTACAGCCCATAATTATTCCCAGCAAGAAAAACTGTGGTGTAAACTTAATCTTTTTCTTTAAGATATTTTGAATAATCCACCATATTTTAAACCAAAAAGCCTTAATTTTCTTACAAGTCCACCATATATGAAAATAAGTAGCATCTTCACATTCACATCTCTAGCATTTAGGTTGTAAATTTGGGTACATACGAGCTAGGGTTTTTTTGGATCTAAATGCCATCTATAAAACATTTTGTAAAAGTTTTCTCTTAGATTTTGAGCTTGTGTAAATTTTACGTTTCTAATTCATATCTTTCCCCATGTTTCCATCACTATAGGTTCTCCAATATTTTGAGCCCATTTTATCATGCAATCCTTAACTAGCTCTGTTTCCGAGTCTAATTCCACTAACACATCATGTGCATGTGCAGTCTCTTTATGTGCATTGGACCAGGGGTGGATTCCTAATTTTTTTACTACCACTCTGTGGGTGTGGCTTATTTTGTGGGTGTGGCTTGCCAGCCATGTGACCGGGTGGGCGTGGGCCTTGGGAGCTTGGCAGCGGCCGGAGAAGCAGGGGGGGCATTGCCCACCCGCAACGCAGCCCCCCACAGCAGGAGCAGCAAGACCGCGGCAGTGGTTCTTCTAGGAGGCTCCGTCCGGCCTGAATGCTTCTCCCCATTCGATGACTCCTGCCGCCCGTTCCCCCTCCCCTCAGCAGGGGAAGTGCAAAAATGCCTGGGATCATCATCACACGTTCGTGGCTTCTCGGACTGCTGAAGGGAGGGGAACTGAGATAGGTCCTGCCGCCCATTCCCCCTCCCCTCAGCAACTCGAGAAGCCTCGAACGTGCAAAAATGCCTAGGATCGTCACTGCGCGTTCGTGGCTTCTCAGACTGCTGAAGGGAGGGGAATGGAGGTAGCTCCTGCCGCCTGTTCTTTCAGCGTCTCACGCACTCCATCAGCCATCCTCCCCTGCTTGGACTCACTGTGGGGTAGGAAGGCAGCGCATGCGCAGTGCCGGAAGCTCGGCTTCTGGGCATGCGTAAAAGAAAATGTTTTTTAAAAATTAAAAAAAATTTTTTTTTAAAATGGCGATGCTTAGGCACCAGCAACTGACCACACCAGTACTGTGACGTCACCAGTGGGCCACTACCGGTGCTATAGAGTGGACCGCACCTGTAGGAACCCACCACTGCATTGGACCTTTATTTTTTATTTGAATTATCAAGTTATCGTCTTGCTGCAAGATACCAGTTTTTAAATCTTCTTTCCATCTAGCCTGCAATTGCCCATATTGAAACCAAGTTCTAATTATTCCTTCTTGACCTTTTTGAAAAGTTTTAAAAGTACAAAGTACATACATTTTTCTCTTTTCTCCCCCCCTTCCACCCTCCACCCTTTCCCCCCCACTCCCCCTCCCCCCCATTCCCCCGATTTCCCAGAAAAAGCACAAGGTATAGTTTCAAAAAGAAAAACATAAAACTACAAATTACTAAAAAAAGTTGTTAGTTCAAAAATATCTTTTCCATTCTTAACTCTTTGTTAATCCAAAAACTTGAAAGTATAATCTAAAATTTCTCAACCATCTAACATTAATAAACTGTTTGGGTTATCTTAATCTGATACTTTTTCTGAATATATTCAGTCCACCTACTCCATTCCAATATATATCTTTCATTTGAGTGATCCTTAAGATATGCTGAAATCTTGGCCATTTCAGCCAAATGTGTCACTTTCAATGTCCATTCTTCAATTGTAGGTATATCTTCCTTCTTCCAATATTGTGCCACCAGTAACCTGGCAGCAGTTATAAAGTTCAAAACCAACTTAGTCTCTATAACAGAACAATCCATAATTATTCCCAGCAAAAAAAAGAAACCTGTGGTGTAAACTTAATCTTTTTCTTTAAGATATTTTGAATAATCCACCATATTTTAATCCAAAAAGCCTTAATTTTCTTACAAGTCCACCATATATGAAAATAAGTAGCATCTTCACATTCACATCTCCAGCATTTAGGTTGTAAATTTGGGTACATACGAGCTAGGGTTTTTTTGGATCTAAATGCCATCTATAAAACATTTTGTAAAAGTTTTCTCTTAGATTTTGAGCTTGTGTAAATTTTACGTTTCTAATTCATATCTTTCCCCATGTTTCCATCACTATAGGTTCTCCAATATTTTGAGCCCATTTTATCATGCAATCCTTAACTAGCTCTGTTTCCGAGTCTAATTCCACTAACACATTATGTGCATGTGCAGTCTCTTTATGTGCATTGGACCTTTATTTTTTATTTGAATTATCAAGTTATCGTCTTGCTGCAAGATACCAGTTTTTAAATCTTCTTTCCATCTAGCCTGCAATTGCCCATATTGAAACCAAGTTCTAATTATTCCTTCTTGACCTTTTTGAAAAGTTTTAAAAGTACAAAGTACATACATTTTTCTCTTTTCTCCCCCCCTTCCACCCTCCACCCTTTCCCCCCCCCCACTCCCACTCCCCCCCCCCGGACTTCCCAGAAAAAGCACAAGTTATAGTTTCAAAAAGAAAAACATAAAACTACAAATTACTAAAAAAAAAGTTGTTAGTTCAAAAATATCTTTTCCCTTCTTAACTCTTTGTTACTCCAAAAACTTGAAAGTATAATCTAAAATTTCTCAACCATCTAACATTAATAAACTGTTTGGGTTATCTTAATCTGATACTTTTTCTGAATATATTCAGTCCACCTACTCCATTCCAATATATATCTTTCATTTGAGTGGTCCTTAAGATATGCTGAAATCTTGGCCATTTCAGCCAAATGTGTCACTTTCAATGTCCATTCTTCAATTGTAGGTATATCTTCCTTTGTAGGAAGTTAGCACCTACCCCTCTCCTAGGAAATGAGATATCCTAGGAGATATTAAAGGGTAGAAAATATTCTGTGGAACACATCTGGAAACATGCTTTTAAACAAACAAAAGACTCCTCTTGGAAACCCCCACCCCTGCTAATGGGTCATTGGGGGCTGGGCCCAGCTCACATATTCCTCTCACCTGGACTGGAAGTCTTCTGCATAATAAAACCACAATAGGATTTGCCCAAGGCCCTTTCATTCAGCCAAAGCTGGATTAGACAAAAGCCAAGAGTTGCCCCAGCATGCCCCTGGGGGGTCTGAGAGCCAATGGGATACATTTCTATACAGAAACAGGAAATTAAGAGGTGGGACCCAACATAGACTATAAAACAAGGAACTCAGCATCTCCTCTTTCTCTTTTTCTCTTCACCCACACCTGGAACCATGTAAGCTACCTTTTCTGTACAGGGGCTCATGCCATGTGCTCCTGTCCACCATTAAACCTTCTTTCCAAGCAACTTTCATGAATCCAGTGTCTTTTTCCCCACTTGGAACTGAACCCAAAAGGATATTCCTTACAACACCTTCTTCCAATATTGTGCCACCAGTAACCTGGCAGCAGTTATAAAGTTCAAAACCAACTTAGTCTCTATAACAGAACAATCCATAATTATTCCCAGCAAAAAAAAACTGTGGTGTAAACTTAATCTTTTTCTTTAAGATATTTTGTATAATCCACCAATTTTTTATCCAAAAAGCCTTAATTTTTTTGCAAGTCCACCATATGTGAAAATATGTAGCATCCTCACATTCACATCTCCAACATTTAGGATGTAAATTTGGGTACATACAAGCTAGTTTTTTTGGGTCTAAATGCCATCTATAAAACATTTTATAAAAATTTTCTCTTAAATTTTGAGCCTGTGTAAATTTAACATTTCTGACCCATATCTTTTCACATGTATCCATCATTATAGGTTCTCCAATATTTTGGGCCCATTTTTTCATACAATCCTTAACTAGTTCTGTTTCTGAATCTAATTCCAATAAAATATTATACAGTCTCTTTATATGCATTGGGCCCTTATCTTTTATTTGTACAATCAAATTATCCTCTTTTTTCAGAATACCAATTTTTTGATCATCTCTCCATCTAGCCTGTAGTTGTCTATATTGAAACCATGTTCTGATTATTCCTTCCTCTCTTAATTTCTCAAACGGTTTTAATTGAAATGTAATTCCGTCTTCAGAAATGAGTACTTTATATGTAATCTTATCTAATTTTTGTTCCAAATTTATGTTTTCTATCGCGTGTCTGGGTACTGTCCATAAAGGTAACTTATCATTTAATTTGCATTGGTACTTTTTCCAAACACGCAATAAAGCATTTCTTAATATATGGCTCTTAAAGGCTTTATCTACTTTTTTATCATATACTAAGTAAGCATGCCACCGATAATACAAACCATATCCCTCAATATTTAATACCCTCTCTTCCATTAAATTAATCCAATCCGTAATTGCTGAGAGAACTGCTGCTTCATAATACAGTTTTAAATTAGGCATTTTTAAACCACCTCTTTCACGTGTATCCTGCATAATCCTCTGGTTTACCCTTGGCTTCTTCCCTGACCTTGTTGCTCCATAGATTTTAAATGTAATCTAATTCCTTCTTCATGAAGAAGTTCCTTATATGTAATTTTATCTTGCTTTTGTTCCAAGTTTATGTTTTCTATCGCATGTCTGGGTGCTGTCCAAATAGGTAATTTGTCATTTAATTTACATTGATACTTTTTCCAGACCCACAATAGCGTGTTTCTTAATATATGACTCCTGAAAGCCCTATCTACTTTTTTATTATACACTAGATAAGCATGCCATCCGTAAATCAAACCATACCCTTCTATGTTTAATATCCTATCTTCCGTCAAATTAATTCAATCAGTAATTGCTGAGAGGGTAGCTGCTTCATAGTACAATCTTAAATTGGGCATTTTTAGTCCTCCCCTCTCTCATGTATCTTGCATTATTTTCTGGTTTACTCTCAGTTTCTTCCCAGCCCAAATAAATGTATTTATACCCTTCTGCCATTCCTTCAAATTATCGTCTTTTTTAAGTATAGGGATCATTTGAAAAAGAAATAAAAACCTTGGTAAAATATTCATTTTAACTACAGCTATCCTGCCCAGCAAAGACAATTGTAATTTTTTCCAATTTTCCAAATATTTCTGTATTTTTTGCCATAATGATTCATAGTTATGCTGGTATAATTTCATATTTGTAGACATAATATAACCCCCTAAATATTTAACCTTCTTAACTATCTCAAATCCCATAACCTTTTCTATTTCTTTTTCTTGGCTTCTAGTCATATTTTTGGCTATTATTTTGGTTTTATCTATGTTTATTTTAAAACCGGATACTTGTCCATATAAATTAATAATTTCCATCAAAGCTATAATAGATTGATATGGTTGGGTCAAGGTGACAACCAGGTCATCCGCAAATGCTCGTAACTTGTATTCTTCCTGTCTAATTTTGATTCCCTTTATTATCTCAAACTCCCTTATTTTACTAAGTAAAATTTCCATAGACAAAATAAACAATAAAGGCGGTAAAGGACACCCTTGTCTTGTTCCTTTTGCTATATTAGAAATATCTGTCAATCCACCATTGATTATTATTTGGGCTGTTTGTTTTTGATATATTGCCCTAATAGATTGTGTAAAGTAATCTCCAAGCTGCATCTTTTTTATTAATTTTAATAAAAATTGCCAATTCAATCTGTCAAAAGCTTTCTCAGCATCCAAAAACACTAATACTGCGGGTACCTGGTTGTTCCTTCCCAAATATTCTAATAAATTAACTATTTGCCTTACATTACTCTTCATTTGTCTACCAACTAAAAAACCAGTTTGATCTTGAGAATCATTTGTTGCATGGTTATCATTAATCTAATATTTTGCTAATATTTTAGCAAAAATTTTATAATCTGTATTTAAAAGTGAAATTGGCCTATAATTTTTGGGATCTGTATGCTCTTGACCCTCTTTTGGGATCAGAGAGATAAAAGCAGTCTTCCAAGTTGGGGGTACTTCACCTCCTTGTTGTATATTGTTGAATAAAACCTTCAAAGGTTCCACCATTTCCTCCTGCAGACTTTTATAATAGACAGCTGTCAAACCATCTGTCCCTGGAGCTTTACCCACTTTTAGCTGTTTAATTGCCGCCAAAATTTCCTCGGAGGTTATCAATTGATTTAAAGTTTCCATCTGCTCCTTGGAAGCTATATGGATATTCCCATTTTGCAAATATCTATCTATATCCTCCTCTTTGACATTACCACCCTTATACAACCCTGAATAAAACTCTAAAAAGGATTTTTAATGAATTCATATTCAAAAACTTCCTTACCCTTGTATTTTATTTTCTTTATAGTCCTTGATTTTTGCTTTTTTCTTAACATATAAGCTAACCACCTACCCAGTTTATTTGCATTGCAGAAAGTATTATGTTTAGCATATTGTAAGTTAGTTGCCACTTGATCTGCTATTATCATATTAAATTGACCTTTTAGTAAATTAATTGTCTCCTTAATTTTCTTATCTGATGGTTTTAAAATTAAAGCCCTCTCTTGTTTTTTAATATCTTCCTCCAATTCTTTTCTTTTTTGCTCCTTCTTCCTTCTATATTTATTGTCCAAATATATCAAAATACCTCTCATATAAGCCTTACTTGCATCCCAAACCATCTCCATTGAGGTACCCTTCTGCATATTCATAACAAAAAATTCATTCATAAATTTTTACACTCTTTTACATTATCTTCATATCTAAACAAATTGTTTAACCTCCAAGACCTTCTGGGTCCTTTACCAAGTTCCAATTCCAACCAAACTGGGCTATGATCTGTCAGTACCCTTGTACAAATCTTCATTTTCTTCACCCTAGAAAAAAGATCATTAGTAATTAAAATAAAATCAATTCTTGAAAATGATTGATATCTATCTGAGTAAAAAGTAAAATCCTTTTCTTCTGGGTTTCTTTCATGCCAAATGTCTCTCAGCTCCCAGTCTTCCATCATCTCAAAAAATGATATAGGCAATCTTGCTCTTGAAAAAATATTTTGCTTAGGACCCTTCTTGTCTTTCTTGACATCCAAAACACCGTTCCAATCCCCTAAAAGAATGCAAGTTTTGTAATCCCAATGTGTCAGCTTTGAGTGTAAAAGATCATAAAATTTTTCTTGTTGTTGATTTGGAGCATATACACCAATCACAAGTATTTTCTGTCCTTTTGTTAAAAGTTCAATAGCTAAAAATCTTCCTTGATCATCTGCTTCGATTAACTTGACAATCAGGTCTCTTTTCACATATATGACAATACCATTTTTCTTTTCTGATGCTGCTGCAACATAATGTGTACCTAATCTTGTATTTATCAAATATTTTTGGTCTTGTGTCCAAATATGAGTCTCTTGTAAACATATTAAATCATTCTTAAATTGTTTAAGATAATGAAATATTTTCCTCCTCTTCTGTGGGGAGTTCAAGCCATTAACATTCCAGGTCAGAAATTTAATTCCCATCTCTGGGCTTCTGAAGCATCTGGAGCACATCCTGAAGATCTAGCTTGGGTCTTTCTTTTGGTCTCACTCCTCCCACTGCTTCTGATTTAGGAATTTCTTGAAGTACCATCTGAAGTCATTGTTGTCTTAATTCTTCTTTACGTTTAGCTGCTCTAGTCTGTCTTTGTTCTTTAATCATTTCCTGTCTATTAAGTACATCCAAATTTTGATCCAATTGAATAGCCAGCGAGGTTCCCCCTTCTTGAACTACTTTCAGCAGCTCTTCTGTTTCTTGTTGTGTACCATCCTCCTTTCTTTTTCCCTCTGGAGGTCTTGGTGTGCCAGCATTTAGTACATCTTCGTAAAAATCTCTAGCTTTATCTAACGTATTAAGTCGGTGTCTCACTCCCATGTGTGTCACCACTAAGCCAACTGGAATTTCCCACCTGTATTGTACTTGTTGTTTTCTCAGTTCTTCCACCAAGAAGGCATAATCCTTCCTGGCTCTCAACATTTTTGGGGAATTTCTTTCATTGTCATTATTTCCTGCCCTTCCACTTGGAGCTTATTTATAAAAGTTGCCTGCAAAATATCATTGTGCAGTGTTCTTGTAGAAAAGTATATTACAATATCCCTTGGCAGGTTTCTGCTTTTAGCCACCCATGAGTTAACCCGATATATTTTGTCAATCTGCCAAGCCAAAACTTCCTTCCTCGCTCCTAGTGTTTGGACGAACACTTCTAACATCATTTCTCTCAGGCTCTCTTGTTTATTCTCTTTTACTCCTCTCACTCTAATTGCAAACTCCATATTTCTATATTGCATCATTGTTATATCAACTTCTTCCTTTTCAATTTTATTTTCAATTTCTCCTACTTTTCCCCCCAGAATTGCAGTGGCTTGTTTAATTTCTTGTACTTCTTGATCCAATATTTCATAATTGTTGGCTAAACTTTGAAAAGCAGCAATTATGTCCTCCCTAATTTCCATATTATGAGTTCCAATCTCCTCAGAAACATCCTGTATTCTCTCATTAATTTCATTAATTTTCTCATCAATTTCAGTAATTTTCTCATTAGTTTCATTAAGTTTGACATTAAATCCAGCGGCTAATTCACCTTGCATCGTTTTAAGAGCCTCTTGTAACATTGTCAGCATTAAAGTCTGTGTAGGGGGGGGCTGACATTCTGGAAATGTGACTGGGGGAGCTATCCGCGGTCCCTGCTCCTTTAGAGGAAACAGCTTTTTTAGAAGCCATTTAGCATTTCAGCAGATCTTTGTGCTTTACACTTTACACTTTATGCTTTGATCAGAAGCCAGAAGCCAAGAAAATGTTCATCAAGGTAAAGACAAAGTCAGAGTCAGAGTCAGAAGTTTTCACAAAAAGGGCTGCTAGTGAAACGAAACTCTCCTTTTAGCTTTCACTTTCCATGCCCTCACAAGCCTCCAGCACCATTTCTTACAACTTTGCTAATTTGTTACTTCTGAAGTGCGAATCCACATTAGAGTTAAATTTAGATACTTGCCATCCGAGCCTCCTGGCTTTTTCCGCCTGCCGCAATCTAGATGTTAAGATTCTTGTTGATAGCAGGAGTTGGTCGCGGCTTCTTGCTCTGCTAAAAAAAGTGGAGACATCCAAAGTCCGGAGCAGTGACAGGTTCCTAGGGAGCCCTCACCCTTCGCACCCCAGAATTTTTCCTGGGGCACTTGGGGGGCTCTACCTTCACCCGTTGGCTCTCCTCACTCCCCTTTGCCAGGGGAGGAGATGTTTGAGCTGCCAGACTGATGTTTTCCTGCCATTCTGGCAGCTAACGGTGCTAAGGATCGGGCACTCTAAGAAGAGCGTCTGCGAAGCCGCGGTGCCAAACCGGAAGTCCAAGTTTCTCCTCTTGAAGTTGGACTTAGGGGTTCAGGTGGGCCTGTTGTTGACATACTTGCCTCCCAGCTGTGTCACAACGGCCCTGCCTGCACTGCTCGAGGCAATAGCCGGGCTGGCGGTGGAGTTCCCCAGGCTTATGGTTCTGGTGGACTTTAACCTGCCATCGTTCGGCGAATCCTCTGACGCAGCTCAGGAGTTCATGGATTCCATGGCAATTATGGACCTGACCCAAGTAGTTGAGGGTCCGACTCATAAGGGCGGGCACACGCTTGACCTGGCGTTTCTCTCGGGGCAGTGGAGAGATGATCTGAAATTAAGGAGTTTAGCCATCTCTCCCTTGTCATGGTCAGATCATTTCCTTTTGAGGTTAGACCTTATGGCACCACTCTTCCACCGCAGGGAGGCGGGACCGATTAAGTGGTTCCCCCCCCAGGTGCCTAATGGACCCAGAAGGGTTTCAGAAGGAGCTTGGGGAGATACCTGAATCCCTTGTACACAATCCCTTGTACACAATCCATCTGAATCCCTAGTTGCCACTTGGAATCAGGCAGCATCTGGAGCACTGGATAGGATTGCGTCTGTTCGACCTCTCCGTGGCAGTGGATCCCGGAGAGCTCCCTGGTTTACCGAGGAGCTCCAGGAGATGAAACGCCACAAGAGATGCCTAGAGTGACGCTGGAGGTCTAGTAAATCCGAGTCTGATCGAACACTTCTAAGATCCTTTATTATACGGGCGGCAAAATGTTCGCATTTTTCCGCACTTATTGCATCCGCTGATTCTTGCCCAGCCACTCTGTTTAGGGTAACTCGTTCCCTCCACTATTATTTAACATCTACATGAAACCACTGGGTGAGATCATCCAACGACATGGGGTAGAGGAGCCCTTACAGGGCAGAGCTGAGGAATTTGTACAGTTTCTGGCTGATAAAGTCGCTCAGATCCGGACAGACCTGGACTCTGATTGGGCAATTCAAGCCGAGATGACAGGGACAGGTCTTAGTCCTATTTTATGGGAGGAATTAGAACCCGTGACTCCTGAGGAAGTGGACAAGGCTGTAGGAGCAATGAGTGCCTCCACTTGTTTGTTGGACCCGTGTCCCTCCTGGCTGGTTTCTTCCAGCAGGGAGGTGACATGAGGTTGGATTCAGGTGATAGTCAATGCCTCCTTGAGGGAGGGTTTCATGCCGCAGCCACTTAAGGTAGCAGTTATGAGGCCCCTCCTCAAGAAGCCTTCCCTGGATCCAACTATGTTAAACAACTTTCGTCCTGTTTCCAACCTTCCCTTTCTGGGTAAGGTTGTAGAGAAAGTGGTGGCGTTCCAACTCCCACGGCTGTTGGATGACATGGATTATCTAGATCCTTTTCAGTCAGGTTTCAGGCCCGGCTACAGCACAGAAACTGCCTTGGTCACACTGTTGGATGATCTCTGACGAGCCCGAGATGGGGGTTACTCCTCTATCTTGGTGCTACTTGACCTCTCAGCTACTTTTGATACCATTGACCATGGTATCCTTCTGTGCCGATTAAGCGAGTTGGGAGTGGGAGGCACTGTTCTGCAGTGGTTCTCCTCCTATCTCCCTGATCGGTCGCAGTCGGTGTTGACAGGTGGACAGAGGTCGACCCCTAGGCCCCTCGTTTGTGGGGTGCCTCAGGGCTCGGTCCTCTCTCCCCTATTATTTAACATCTACATGAAACCACTGGGTGAGATCATCCAACGACATGGGGTGAGGTATCAGCAATACGCTGATGATACCCAGCTTTATATATCCACCCCATGTCAATTCAGTGAGGCAGCCGATGTGATGTGCTGGTGTCTGGATGATGTGAGGATCTGGATGGGAGTCAATTGGCTCAAATTAAACCTGGACAAGACCGAGTGGCTATGGATACTGCATCCTAAGGACTTGGTCAACTGTCCCTCCTTGGTTCTGGGGGGAGAAAAATTAATGCCCTGGGAACAGGCTCGCAATTTGGGTGTCCTCCTAGATCCACAGCTTAAATTGGACCAACATCTGTCAGCTGTGGCTAGGGGGACATTTGCACAGGTTCGCCTTGTGCACCAATTGCGACCCTACTTGGATCGGGAGGCACTTCTCACAGTCACTCACACCCTTATCACCTCACGGCTTGATTATTGCAATGAGGTCTACATGGGGCTAACCTTGAAGAGTATTCGGAGACTCCAGTTGGTGCAAAATGCAGCTGCACGTGCTGTTGTGGGTGTTCCTAGATACACCCACATGACTGCCATCTTACGTGAGCTGCACCGGTTGCCCATTAGTCTCCGGATGCAATTTAAGGTGTTGGTGATTACCTTTAAAGCTCTATATGATTCAGGGCCACAGTATCTTCGGGACCGCCTGCTACCGCATACCTCCCTGTGACCAGTTAGATCACACAGGGCTGGCCTGCTCCGGGTTTTGTCAGCTAAACAATGTCGGCTGGCAGGCCCGCGGGTGAGGGCCTTCTCTGTGGCGGCTCCTACCCTCTGGAATGAACTTCCCCCCAAGATCCGGACTACCCCCACCTTATTGGCCTTCAGAAAAGCAGTGAAGACCTGGCTCTTTTGGCAAGCCTGGGGCCATGGATTGTTGATGTTGGCCCTTGTAATGAAAGGATTGAATGATTGAATTGATTAAATATCTTTTAATATATTGTTATATTGTATTTTAACTTTGTTTTTTAAATTTTTTATACTGATGTTATTTGTATTTTTGTTAGCCGCTCAGAGTCCCTGCGGAGTTGAGTGGCATATAAATGCAAGTAATAAATAATAAATAATAAATTCTACTGTTACAATATCTCTATGCTCTGCAGAATTGCTTAAGATATGCTTTATGTGAGAAATAGACAGACTTGAACAATCTGATATGGTTTTAGATTAAATAAAAGACTATGGCTAATGATGATGTGTGTTTTTGTTACTATATCAGTTGGTGTTATATTTTATTTTCTGGGATGATGTTCTGACTTTGTTTTTCAAAAATAGTTAATTTCAAATACTGTATATATTTGATTGATCTCTTCCGGCTGGATAATGTAAGATCACTTATAGATGAGATAGATAAATGGGGGAGAGAGAGAGAGAGAGAGAGGGAGGGAGGGAGGGAGGGAGGGAGGGAGGGAGGGAGGGAGGGAGGGAGGGGGAGAGGGAGAGGGAGAGGGAGAACATTGGAGCAACTTTAAGTTTTTTTCTCCATCCCTTTGAATAAATTAATGAGACAAATTATTATTTTAGACAGTCTTCAATCAAAAGAAAAATATGTACAACTCTGAATAATTTGGAGGGGGGAACCATATAGACATCTGATGTAATAATAAAGGTGTTCTTATGAGGAATATTAAAATTGTTTTTTAATATATTTTATTGCAATTTTCCAGTTTAAAAAAACAAACAATACAACATACAAAACAGAACATGTACATTACATATACATAAAACATAGTTCCACTAGTACAGCTTTACGCCATCGTATTTTCCTTCTCATTTCCATATTTTCCTAGTTACGGCTATTGTTATATACCTAAATGTTTCTTATCTTTCTCTATTCCATATATACACTATTACCTATTATCCCATACTTTTATACTCTTATTTACATTATATAGATTATATACATTATTTTACAACCATTAAAATTTAAGGTTAGATCTATCACATTTTTTCTTTCTTATCTCATTTCTTAACACATTTCATTCTTATCTTAATTTACACATTAATTTTACTTTTTTTTCCCAAGCCAATCATACTATCTATCCCAGATTTTATAATACCCTGCTTCCCCTCTCTCTCTTAGTTCCATAGTTAATTTGCTCATTTCAGCACATTCTAACACCTTTTTTTACAATCATAGCATTTGAGGGGTTCTTGTCTTTCTTCCAATTCTGTGCAAATATAATTCTCGCTGCCATTATCTGTTATGTAATATAATAAATTTCCTTTTTCACATTTTCTTTCATTATTCCCAAAAGAAATAATTCTTGTTTTAATTCAAATTTTTGTTCTGTTATTTCCTCGACCCAATTTTTAATTTTCTTCCAATATTTTTTTGCGTCGGGACATATCCATCACATGTGGTAGAATGTCCCTTGTGTCTGATTACATTTCCAACAATTTGGTTTGGTAGATGAGTACATTTTGGCCAATCTCACCAGTGGTAAATGCCATCTGTAAAACATTTTAAATATATTTTCTTTGTATGCGGCCGATATTGACATTTTATAGTTTTCCCCCCACATTTGTTCCCAGTGTTCCAAATCAATACTGTACCCAAAAATTTTTGCCCAGGCGATCAGTTTCCTTAACGACTTTGTCCTCCATTTTACGGTTTAATAAGCAGTTATAGAACTTGGTAATCAATTTTTCTTCTGTGCCTGTTAATATTTTGTCAATTTCCTGTTTTTCATCTTGGAAACCCAATTGTTCTAAATCCTTTTTATATTTAGTTTGAATTTGTAAATAGGGTCACCAATCTATTATAATTCCTTGTTTTTGTAACTCTTGGTTTGATTTTAATCTTCTTTGTTTTTTATCCATGTCCATATCCATATCCATTTCCATATACATATAGCATGTGTGTGTGTGTCTCTCTGTGTGTGTGCCCTGCCAACCTAGCAATTCGAAAGCATGTACAAGTAGATAAATAGGTACAAGTTCAGTGGGAAAGTAACAACGTTCCATGCATCTTCCATGATAAGAGCTGAGGGGGCGCAGTGGTTAAATGCAGCACTGCAGGCTACTGCTAGTTCAGCAGTTCAGCTGTTCAAATCTCACTGGCTCAAGGTTGACTCAGCCTTCCATCCTTCTGAGGTCGGTAAAATGAGGACCCAGATTGTTGGGGGCAATATGCTGAACTCTGTAAACCACTTAGAGAGGGCTGTAAAGCACTATGAAGCGGTATATAAGTCTAAGTGCTATTGCTATTGCTATCTTTGGTGTATAGTTATGCCAGCCACATGAACATGGAAGCATCTCCAGACAAAGCTGGCTCTTCATTTGTGAATGAAAGATGAGCACCACCCCTTGGGTTGGTCATGACTGACCAACCCTTTACCTATACCTACCTATACCTTTACCTAAAAATATATAACTACATTTTTGTACATGTGTCTCTTTTTGTCTTTTTGTCAGTCAGCCCTTCAGTGTATTACAGATTAGGAAAGCTGTGTCATATAAATCAGTACTATTTTTATCTGACCTTGTCTTGGTAATGGTCTCTCAATGCCATTACCTCTGCCTTCTACACTATCTCTCTTTGGATATTCAGAAAGCATTGGAAAAGCAAAGCCCTCCCCAATGCAATTGCAATGTATTTTTATTCACATACTGATCAGTTTCATTCATTATGCTAAATCAGGATTCTAGATTGTCCTAATTTTGATTTCTGTCATTGTAGTGTCATACCTATCCTAGCCACTTCTGGGTTGTCTGCAAAGATGAGAAACATTTCCTCATTTCAATCGTTTACCAAATCAAAGTGTCCAGAGCCCAGCACTCAACAAGAATGAACTCAATAAGAATGAAATGGTATAGGGTTTCCTGCCTAAGCAGGGGGTTCCACTAGAATAGAATAGAATAGAATAGAATAGAATAGAATAGAATAGAATAGAATAGAATAGAATAGAATAGAATAGAATAGAATAGAATAGAATAGAATAGAATAGGTAGGGTAGGGTAGGGTAGGGTAGGGTAGGGTAGGGTAGGGTAGGGTAGGGTAGGGTAGGGTAGGGTAGGGTAGGGTAGGGTAGGGTAGGGTTGGACAGGACATGACAGGACAGAATAGAATAGAATTTGGACACAGAAGGAATTTGTCTTGGTGCATATGCTCTCAATCTACATAAAAGGAAAGATACGTTCATCAAGAATCATAGTGTACAACATTTAATGATAGTCAATAAGCAATCAAATCATATTAGGAACCAGGTAATCTCCGGGCTTGTAGTAATTAAGCTTCTTAAATTCTTCTATTGTCACCTTCAATGGACATTTTATCTGCATCATGGCACAGGGAAATTGGGACAGAAACAGAAACAGGAAGAAATGTGTTTTCAGCAATAGCATTTGACAGATATTGATGGAGATCTTTCTCTGGCACAAAGTTGAAGCTCAGAGATTGCAAAATATCTCATCCGCAGTGAAGATCTTCCAGTTTGCCCCAGATATGGAAAAGAAACCTGCAATTTCAGATGAACATAGTCCCTGCCTGATTCTACCTCTTCTCTCAGCAGTGCTGGAGATAGTTTTTTCAGTTATTTATATCCCATTTTTTAAATCACATCGTTTAAAATGAAAGGTAGTCGTGAAAATTCCATAAACTTCTTTCAAAATAGAATGAAAAACATACGGTTTTAATCATTAGAAAGGGAATTGGGAATAACTGTTACATAAGAAACATGCAGCTGGAGAAAACAATTGTCTATGGCTCAGGGGCATAGTCCAAATTTAAGAATCAAGAAGGGAATAATTCAGGGAAGTCTGGCTGTTTTTTTTTTTTACTCTATCAATGTATTTTTGAGACTCTTAAGATTGTCATGTGGTAAAACAATTGAAAACTTTTTTTACCACCCAGGGGAAACATTTTAATTTCTTCTTATTTTGTCCTGTGTGGATGAGACCATCTTCTTCAATGAAGATATTCAGATATTCCAGAATGCTTACCTCCAAGTAACATCAGTAATGTTTTGAATGATTTTTCCTCTGAATATTGCATTCTTTAGGCCTAGATAGAGAAAAATCGAATATGGATTGATTACTGACTGTTGTGTGGGCATCAACATCTACTGACATCATAGCTGGACCATCTTCAGGATGATCTGAAGGATAACGTAGGCCTTCATGTATCTCAGTGACACACACTTTGACACTAGTTGTTTGTTTGTTTAGTTTGTCAAGCATGTATGAGAAAATGATTATAAGTATGAACATAACATATAAACAGGTAAGTATAAACAGGTAAAGTATAAGCATAAGAAATGAGTATGAATATTGGGAACAGTAGGACAGGGATGGAAGGCATGCTGGTGTGCTTATACACACCCCCTTTACGGACCTCTTAGGAATGGGGTGAGGTGCACGGTAGACAGCTTAAGGTTGAAGCTGTGGGTGTTTGGGGACGTAACAATGGAGTCAGGTAGAGCATTCCAGGTATTGACCACTCTGTTGCTGAAGTCGTATTTTTTTGCAATCGAGTTTGGAGCGGTTTACCTTGAGTTTGTATCTATTGTTTGCCCGGGTATTATTGAGGTTGAAGCTGAAGTAGTCATTGACAGGTAGGACGTTGTAGCAGATAATTTTTTTAAAAAAAGTTTTATTAGTACAGAGTACAAACATTTTTTAATTTTTCTCCCCCCTCACCCACCCCCTTCCCTCCCCCCTCCCCCCCGGACTTCCCAGAGAGAATACAGGGCATAATATCAATAAAGTAAATTTGGTTAAAAAAAGAAAAGAAAAAAAAACAACAAAAACCCCTCAACTCCAAATTGTACATTGATAGATTACATCATTAAACTTCTATATTTTGTATCATCTGTATATAAAGTAATAAGGAAAAAATAAGGAAAAAATAGAAATAAAGATACAAAAAAAATACAGAAAGAACAAAGATAATAATAAAGAAGAAAATTATACAAAGGAAAAAAAAACAATTTCTTCCTCCTCCTTTCAATCATCTACCCTAGACAACATCCACTCAGAGTAAATAAAACTTAAATGAATATTATATAAATAATAGTAGCAGACAATTTTGTGTACTAAGCTTAGGTCAGACCGTGGGCTGCATAGTTCCAGATTGTCCAAGCCCAAAATTTCAAGCCTGGTGGCATAAGGGATTCTATTGTGAGCAGAGGAGTGGAGTACTCATGAAATACCTCTGGACCTGCTCAATTGTATTAATGTCCAATATATAGTGTGGATTCCAGGCAGATGAGCTGTATTCGAGAATTGGTCAGGCAAAGGTTTTGTATGCCCTGGTTTGTAGTACAATGTTACCGGAGAAGAAGCTTCGCAAAATCAGGTTAACAACTCTTAATGCCTTTTTGGCAATGCTGTTACAGTGAGCTCTGGGGCTTAGGTATTTTGAAACAAGTACTCCTAGGTCCTTGATCAAGTGAGGGTCGTCTTTGAGGTCATATCCGCCCAGCTTGTATTTGGTGTTCTGATTTTTGTTGCCAATGTGTAAGACAGAGCATTTGTTGATTGAGATTTGAAGTTGCCAATTGTTCGACCATTCTGACAATAGTTAAGGTCGCTTTGTAGGGCAGCAGTATTGTCGGTGGTGTTAAGTAGTTTTAAGTCATCAGCGAAGAGGACGCAGTTTCTTGTAATATGATCGCAAAGGTCATTTATGTAAATTAGAAAGAGAGTCTGTCCACCTTGAATGCTGGTCATGTTCTTCTTCTCTTTCCTTCTACATTTTCCCAGATTTGTCTAGTGCATCTTTTACAACACAATCTGGAGTAAGATTGTATCAGCACTACTTCAGTCAGCACTACTTCAAAGTGCTGTATATGGATGTTTCTTCAAAACCCATTCATCAGTTTCAATTGGACTAGATTGCAATTACGCAGCTGTTGGTGGGTCAAAGGGATTCTGCGCTGACTTCCTTTGCTCCTTATTAGCTTCTAAATGAGGTTCAAAGTGTTGGTTTTGATCTTTAAAGCCATACATGAGAAACTGGTACTGTTGCAAAAGACTGCTGTTGTCCTCCAATGCTGTCGCTGCTCTGCCCAATACCCTCAATGCTGCCCCCTATCCCCAATGCTACCACCAGCCCATCCCTAATGCTACTGCCACCCTGCCCCTGGTGCCATCCGGCCCATTCTGTCCTCTCCGCCAACACCACACTGACACCCTGGCCCCATCAACATCCTGCCCCCAATGCTGCCAATGCCCTGCTCCCCCCCCAACACTGATGCTGCAGACGCTGCAGGCCAGACTAGGACCACCCGTAGGCCCTAAAATGTCCAGGTTCTGAATCAGGGAGGATTCGGATTACCTGACTTTGAACTATATTATCAAGCATCCGTTTTAACATGGATAAAGGACTGGATCCAAATTAAAAATAGACGTTTACTGGTACTTGAAGGTTATGATTTACATTTAGGGTGGCATGGATTCCTCTGGGATGATAAACATAAAATACACTCATACTTCAAAAGACATAAAATCAGAGACTCTCTCTTAGGAACTTGGCTTAAAATCAAAAAACAATATTACACCAAAATACCACCCTGGTTCTCTGGTATGGAAGCCATTACACACCCAAACACAACGAATCTGGAAAAAATGGTCACATATGAAGAAATACTGGAAGAAGGAGGAGCCATAAAATCTATAGCAAAACTGGAACAGGAAGGAATCAAGATTGATTGGTGGCCATATTTTCAAATTAAGAACAGATTAGAAAACGACAAGAGAAAATATGGAATACAAAAACTCAAATCAGAATTAGATAAAATTTTATTAGATCAAGAACCAAAAGCAATAACTAAAATATATAAATTTCTTCAAAAAAACAAAACACAAAAAGATATAATAAAAGGAAATATGATAAGCTGGACAAAAAACTTCGGACATGAGATACAAATTAATGAATGGGAAAAAATTTGGAACCAAAACTACAAAATGACAAAATCAATTTCATACAAAGAAAATTATTATAAAGTATTCTATAGATGGCATCTCCCTCCAGCGAGATTGGCAAAAATGTATAAAAATTTATCACCAAATTGTTGGAGATGCCAACACAAAACTGGATCTTACTATCATATGTGGTGGACCTGTCCAAAAATAAAAACCTTCTGGAATACAATCAAAAACTGGTTAAAAGAAATCACACAATAAGACATAGATATCAAACCGGAAATTTTCCTATTGGGAAACATTAATCAAAAAATGCAAAAGAAATACCATTACATTATTCTACATATACTAACAGCGGCGAGAATAACGATAGCACAAAATTGGAAATCAAACGATATTCCCGAGGAAAGCAGTGTAATTAGTAAAATCCTGGACTGTGCCGAAGCAGATAAATTAACCATGGAACTGAAAGGAAAGGAAGACTCCGATTACTATGAAATCTGGAATTTATTTTACAATTGGTACGAAAAACGAAAACAAACAACATCAATGCAATAAATAGAAATACAAGCCAAATAAGGCATATAGAAATTGAATTAGAGAATTTATAGGGAAAATAGTTATATTGTATTACTATATATGTATACTATGATATTACTAAACCAACAGCGCCTTACTTTTTCTGTACTATGATTATCATTACTACTTATACTATTACTAATATTACTATTGTTATACTATTATAAATATTATGGTTAATTGTACCACTACTACGTTTGACTTATAAAACACAATGCAAAATACGAGACAAAAATCGAAAACCACGTTAAATTAAATGTTAATATATATTTGCCGTAGAACAAACTATAGAAATAGAACAGCTTTATAGCTGTATGCGTTTTTTATGTTTTGTATATGTTTATATTGTACTTGTTAATATCGTAAATGTTTTTCTTTTGTATGTTTCTGTTTTTAAATGTAAATAACTCAATAAAAACTATTTTTTTTTAAAAAGGGAAAAGCAAAGCCCTCCCCAATGCAATTGCAATGTATTTTTATTCACATTCTGATCAGTTTCACTCATTATGCTAAATCAGGATTCTAGATTGTCCTAATTTTGATTTCTGTCATTGTAGTGCCGTACGTATCCTAGCCACTTCTGGGTTAACTGAAAAGATGAGAAACATTTCCTCCTTCTAATCGTTTACCAAATCAAAGTGTCCACAGCCCAGCGGCCACAGAGTTTTCCAGTGGATTCTGTCCGGAGCCACCGCTGGCCCATATCTTTGGAGTCCATACTTTGGAGACTACAACTGAGGAATCAGAGTTTCAGATTAATGTTCATCCTTGAAGCAACTGATTGTCCAGGCAATATATATATATAACATTTATTTATTTATTTATTTATTTATTTATTATTATTTATTATTAGGTTCTTCTATGCCGCCCTACTCCCTAAGGACTCAGGGCGGCGTACAACATTTTAAAAGAACAATAAATAATAAACATTCATTTAAAAACAATTTTAAAACATTAAAAAAGTTAAAAGACGTTCAACAACATACATACTGGGGGAGATCTCAGATAAAAACTAGTCTCAAACCCCTGCCTGCAGGAAGAGCCATGTCTTGACTTTCCTGAAGGCCAGCAAGGTGGGGATAATTCGGATCTCTAGGGGAAGTTGGTTCCAGAGCACGGGGCCCCCCACAGAGAAGGCCCTCCCCCTAGGGCCCACCAGCTGGCATTGTTTGGCTGATGGGACCTGGAGGAGACCCACTCTGTGGGCCGTAACCGGTCGGAGGGAAGTATGAGGCAGAATGCGGTCCCGGAGGTAACCTGGTCCTAAGCCATGTAGGGCTTTAAAGATGATGATCAACACCTTGAATTGTACCCAGAGACCAATGGGCAGCCAATGCAGCTGGTGGAGTATGGGTGTTACGTGGGTGTATCTTGACACACCCACCACAGCACGCGCAGCTGCATTTTGCACCAGCTGGAGTCTCTGAATACTCTTCAAGGGTAGCCCCTTGGCATGAGTGACCGTGAGCAGAGCCTCCTTCTCCAAGTATGGTCGCAATTGGTGCACCAGGTGGACCTGTGCAAAAGCCCCGCTAGCCACAGCTGTAAGATGTTGGTCTAATTTTAGCTGTGGATCTAGGAGGACTCCCAAATTGCGAACCTGTTCAGAGGGAGTTAATTTTCCTCCCTCAAGAACCAAGGAGGGACAGTTGTCATAGTCCTTAGGAGGCAATATCCAGAGCCACTCAGTCTTGTCGGGGTTGAGTTTGAGTCTGTTTCTCCCCATCCAGGTCCTAACGTCGTCCAGGCATCGGCACATTACATCGACTGCCTCCCTGAATTGAGACGGGGTGGTGATGTACAGCTGGGTGTCAACAACATACTGTTGAAAACTCACCCCGTGTCTACGGATAATCTCCCCCAGCGGTTTCATGTAAAGGTTGAACAGGATGGGCGAGAGGACCAAGCCCTGAGGCACCCCACATGTCAGGGGCCTAGGAGACGACCTCTGCCCTCCTGTTAACACCGACTGCATTCTGTCGGTGAGATAAGAGGAGAACCACCGCAAAACGGTGCCTCCCACTCCCAACTCGCCGAGACGATGCAGCAGGATACAATGGTCGATGGTATCAAAAGCCACTGAGAGGTCAAGTAGCACCAGGATGGAGGAATTTCCCCCATCCCGGGCTCGCCAGAGATCATCCATCAGGACGACCAAGGCAGTTTCTATACTGTAGCCGTGCCTGAAACCAGACTGATAGGAGTCTAGATGATCAGTTTCCTCCAATAGCCGCAGAAGCTGAGAAGCCACCACCTTCTCCACAACTTTACCTATAAAAGGTAAGTTGGAGACCGGACGAAAGTTCTTCAAGTCCGCTGGATCCAGGGAAGGCCTCTTAAGGAGGGGTCTCACCACTGCAACTTTTTAACTTTTATTAATTTACACTCCATCAAATGGTTTTGGAGGATGCAATGGAGAGAGGTCTCGGATGCACACTTAGCAGAATAATTCATACCTGCACATCATATAGCAATGGCCCTGGGCTCAGGTCCTCAAATTTTGTTTAGCCCTTCATCTTCAGCCAATGTGGTATTGTACTCATATAGCATCATCTCTTGGTTCCCTACCAGATACCTTACGTAAGAGACAGCAAATGTCATCACATCAGTAGGAGGATGCAAAGTGGTTAGAATGCAGTACTGAAGTCTATTTCTGCTGGCTGCTGGCTGCCCACAATTTGGCAGTTCGATTCTCACTGGCTCAAGGTTGACTCAGCCTTCCATCCTTCCGAGGTCACTAAAATGAGGACCCAGATTGTTGGCGGAAATATGCAGACTCTATAAACCACTTAGAGTGGGTTGTAAAAGCACTGTGGAGTGATATATAAGTGTGCTATTGCTATTGTGAAGAAGTCAGTAACAGGCAATTGTTTCAGATTAATGCCCCAGGGAATTTTGACTAGATCTTCTTTGTAACCATGAAGACTGATAGTCTTCTACATTTTGAAAGATACAAGACATTTAACAGGGGGCTCCAATAGGTTGTTCAATATATCATCATCTGGAATTAACCATTCTGGAGTATCTAATCTTCATTGAGGAAGATGGCCTCATCCACATCAGACAGAATAAGAAGGAATTATAATGGCCCACTGCTTAGTTCAAGAGTGTTGAACTGTTTTTCCACATTTTAAGCTTTAGAATTTCAAGAATAAGTTTGGAGACTAAAAAACAATCAAACTTCCCTGAATTGTTCCTTTCTTGACTCTCAAATTAGGATTATTCTCCTGAGTCAAACAAAACTCTTTTCTCCAACGGCACACTTTTATGGCAAAGCTCGTTCCCAATTCCCCTTCTAATTATTAAAATTATCGTGATTATTTATTCTCCTTTGAACAAGGTTTATGGGATTTCCACTACCACAATTAGTGGCCAATCAATGTGACAACAAAGGAGATAGACAGCATGTGATAATCTGATTTGTAACAGCCTCCTGTGATGACAGCAGAGCTTGGGGTAAAACTGGGCAGAAACTGTAGCACTCTGAAATTGCAGATAGCTCTTCCAAATCTGGAGGCAACATGGACTTTCTTCACTGTAGTTGTGGTCTTCTGTGATCTCTGAGATTTAACTCTGTGCCGAAGAAAGAACTATAGGAAGGATCTCCAGCAGAATATTGTATATGTCAAATGTTGCTGCTGCTGCAAATACATTTTTTTCTGCTTCTGCTTCTGTCTCAAATTCCCTGTGCCAGTATGCTGATGAAATGTCCATTTAAGGTGATAATAGAAGAAAAGGAGTGGTTCCATTACTACAAGCCAGGAGACTACTGGATTTCTGGAATAATGTCTGGAATCATAGCTCGATTGTACCAATTTTCATTCTCCAAGCCTCCAACCCACCAACTGAAAAGGTAATTGTCAGCATGTCCAAGGATTCTGGTGATTGATTTTACCTGCTCCAATGTCTTTTCTAGGAATGATTTCATTTCTCCTATTCCTCACCTTGAGAAAGGCAAGTCATTATTGCTTCTCCCAATTTGTTTTAGAGGAAAGGCTCCTGGGGAACCTGATGATTTTATAAAACCTGAGTTTGCAAAGCTTCTTCCACAAATCTCAGCTTCAACACTGGGCAACACTGAGCACTGCCAACACTGTCCCACGATGAATCTTGTCTGGATGGATTCTGCCTCCTTTCAAAATGATTACCTTGGGACTGTGGAGTCAGCAACTGATTTATTCATATTTATTTTATTTATTTATGAACAATAGTTAAGCGGTGACTCCCAATAAAGTGATTGAATGATACCTTAGAACAGAGTGAGATCTCTTGTATTTTCTCCCCACTGTTTCTTCCCCTTCCTTACATTTACTCTATAATTCCTACCACCCTCTCCACTCTTTCTTCCCACCCTTTAACACTTTTGCCACTTTTGTGGCTTCCCTATTCCTTTTGGTTTAAAATAAAAGGGATAAAAAATAAAAGGGATAAAATTCAAGGAGGGGAGAGACTTTGTGTGATAAGTTATTGTTTAGTCACAGAGGAATCACCTGCTGTAGTTAATTGTAGAATATAGGACAATAACTCTAAAGCCATGAATATTCTGCAGCAAATCTCTAGGTCTCAATAAGTCTTTTTGAAGAGATATCCATCTTCAGATAGGAAATATCTCTTGCTAATCCAGCCCTTGAATCCAGCTGTTAGTCATCTCCAGAGTGGCATAACAGGAAGAAATCATATAATATAATCACAACGTACACAATATACACTTGGTAGCATCCCTTATTGACATTCTGGAGGCATTGGAAGATATAGATCTTCTCCCAAGCATTGGGCTAGAATGGGGGTTGTGAGCTATGAGCATACAGTATGTAGTCTGGTGCCTGGGGGTTAAGGGTATGATTTTAATGACATTTTATGGGTTGTTGTGAATTGATATGAGTGATATGAGTGATATATTAGCTTTGCAAATAGGTGAGTAAATAAAATAAATGCTT
This sequence comes from Diadophis punctatus similis, assembly GCA_023053685.1. Classification (NCBI taxonomy): domain Eukaryota; kingdom Metazoa; phylum Chordata; class Lepidosauria; order Squamata; family Dipsadidae; genus Diadophis; species Diadophis punctatus. The sequence continues at coordinate 2,501,121 of JALIGW010000067.1, forward strand.
TGGTTTTGCAAAAGTTTATTCTAAGCAGATTGAAACAGTTACAATAGTAAGAAACCTTCACACTTTTTTTTGAGTAAAAGAAGGTGCAGAGATTTCTTACTATTGTAACTGTTTTCCTTACCTGGCTACTGAACTATAAGAATATTATTCCTCATCCGCCCCCCCCAAGTCATAATGTGGAGAAAATGATAGGCAGAATCAGTTCTGGTGATTTTTATAGGATTCCTTTGATCCTGACATAACAAGCTTGCTATCTCTCTCTGATATTTCTTTTGGCAAGAAGCTCCTAGTGGTGTCAATGAGACTGTTCTTCTCATAGAAATTTCAAAAATGTCTATCACCTGCAAAGTCCAAATAAATTGAATCATTTAATTCAATAATGAATTTTACATCATCGGCAAAAAGAACACAATTTCTTTTAAGTTGATCACATAAATCGTTGATACAGAGCAAAAAAACGATGATGAAATTTCTTATGTTGCAGTGAGAACATCTTCTACCACATTCTGCCCTTCTTGTTGGCTGTTCATGAAGTCAACCAGAATCCAAGGCTCTTACCTAACATCACCCTGGGCTACAACGTCTATCAGAACTTTTTCAGTGCAAGAATGACATATGAGGCCATGCTGGATGTGCTGTCTACAGGGCAGGAGAACGTCCCAAACTACAGATGTGGAAGACAAAAGAACCTGCTGGCGATTCTTGAAGAGATGGATTCTGAACTCTTTGATCATATATCTAATGGCTTGAGCATCTATAAAATTCCACAGGTATAAAGCCAAATGAAATTAATTCTGTGTTGTAAATTGTTCAGATTTGACTAGAAGGCAGCACTTGTATATATTTCTCCAAATAAATTGAAAGTCAGAGAGTAAATATTAGAAGAGCTGAAAGAATTTTTAATTCACAATGTGTGTGAATTACTTTACAAATAGCTGAGGAAAGAAGGGAAGTGAACATCAAGGGAGAAAGAGAAAGATACACCCAATTGAATGCAGAATTCAAGATAATAGCTAGAAGAGATAAGAATTCCTTCTTAAATGAACAGTGCAAAGAAATAGAAGAAAACAATAGAATAGGGAGGTCCAGAGATCTCTTCAAGAAAATTGGAGATATGAAAGGAACGTTTCATGCAAGGATGGGCATGATAAAGGACCAAAATGGCAGGGACCTAACAGAGAGAGAAGAGATTAAGAAGAGGTGGCAAAATTACACAGAAGAACTATAGGATAGACAGCTACACAACCAGATGGATTAACAATTGGCTGACCAACTGTATCCAGCGAGTAGTCCTCAATGGCTCTAAATCCACATGGAGAGAAGTAAGCAGTGGGGTACCACAAGGTTCCGTCCTAGGCCCAGTACTCTTCAATATCTTTATAAATGACCTAGAGGAGGGAATAGCAGGCGAACTAACCAAATTTGCAGATGACACCAAGCTGGCGGGAGTAGCAAACACCCCAGAGGACAGACTCAAAATCCAGAGGGACCTCGACAGACTCGAACACTGGGCCCAAACCAATAAAATGAAATTTAACACAGAGAAAAGTAAAATTCTGCACCTAGGCAAGAAGAATCAAAAATACACATACAAACTGGGCAAAACCACACTCAATAGCAGCGATTGTCCTGGTAGACAGCCAACTAAATATGAGCCAGCAGTGTGCAGCAGCAGCCAAAAAGGCCAACGCAGTCCTGAGCTGCATAAATAGAGGGATACAATCAAGGACCAGAGAGGTACTTGTACCACTCTGTAAAGCCTTGGTCAGACCACACCTAGAGTACTGCATCCAGTTTTGGTCACCACACTACAAAAAAGACATTGAAACTCTAGAGAAAGTGCAGAAGAGAGCAACCAGGATGATAAAGCATCTGGAAAATAAAACATACAAAGAGCGTTTGCAGGAACTGAGCTTGGCCAGTCTAGTGAAGAGAAGGACCAGGGTGACATGATAACAGTGTTCCAATATTTGAGGGGATGCCACAGAGAGGAGGGGGTCAGGCGGTTCTCTATGGCACCAGAAAGCCAAACAAGGAATAACGGATGGAAACTGACCAAGGAGAGATTCAACCTGGAAGTGAGGAGAAACTTTCTGACGGTGAGAGCGATCAACCAGTGGAAAAGCTTGCCAGCAGAGGTCGTGAGAGCCCCAACACTTGCGACCTTCAAGGAGAGACTGGACTGCCATCTGTCTCAAATGGTGTAGGAAGTCCTGCTTGAGCAGGGGGTTGGACTAGATGAACTACAAGGTCCTTTCCAACTCTAATAATAAATTTAAATCTAAATCTATACAAGAATGAGCTTAACATCCCTGATAACCACGATGAACTCAAGCCAAACATCTTGGAATGCAAAGTCAAATGGGCCTTAGGAAATCTGAACAACAATAAAGCTTGTGGAGGTGATAGTATTCCAGCTGAGCTATTCAAAATCTTAAAAGATGATGCAGTAAAAGTGCTACACTCAATTTGCCAGCAAATTTGGAAAACTCAGCAGTGGCCACAGGATTGGAAAATGTCAGTTTAAATTCCAATTCCAAAGAAGGCCATGCCAACGAATGTTCAAACTACCGCACCATTGCACTCATTTCACATGCTAGCAAAGTTATGCTCAAAATCCTACAAGCTAGGCTCCAGCAGTATGTGGACTGAAAACTTCCAGAAGTATAGGCAGGATTTCAAAGAGGCAGAGGACCTAGATATCAGATCACTGCAGATGGGGACTACAGCCAATAAATTAAAATACGCTTGCTCCTGGGGAGGAAAGCTATGGGAAATCTAGACAGCGTACTAAAAAGCAACGACATCACCCTGCCAACAAAAGTGCCTATAGTCAAGGCTATGGTTTTCCCAGTTGTAATGTATGGCTGTGAAAGTTGGACTATAAGGAAGGCTGAGCGCCTTCGAACTATGGTGCTGGAGAAGACTACTGTGAGTTCCTTGGACTGCAAGGCGAACAAACAAGTCAGTTCTAGAGGAGATCAACCCTGACTGCTCTTTAGAAGGCCAGATCCTGAAGATGAAAGTCAAATACTTTGGCCACCTAATGAGAAGGAAGGACTCACTGGAGAAGAGCATAATGCTGGGAAAGATTGAGAATGAGGTGGCTGGATGGGAGTCACTGAAGCAGTCAGCGTGAGTCTAAATGGACTCTGGGGGATGGTAGAGGCATGGAGGTATGTTGTCCATGGGGTTGCGATGGGTCGGACATGACTTCACAACTAACAACAACAACAACAACAACAACAACAACAACAACACACACACACACACACACACACACACACACACACACACACACACACACACACACACACACACACACTGTACAGGTAACCCTCAAGTTACCAATATAATAAAGCCTGCCAATTACATTCATAACTCGAGGATCCGTTTGATTGAATCACATTAAATAAACATGATCCCTCCCTGATTTGCTCAATGTATTTGCTAATCAAATGCACAGGTTATTAAATGCACATGAGGTATCTCACGGTGGGGAAGGCAATGCAGAGCCTAATGTTGGAAGGGGCCATCGAAAGTCTCCCCCGATACTTCATGCTCATTTACAATCCATTGGGGTCCCCATAGTTCCTTTCCAGGGGTGGGCTTCAAAAATTTTAGCAAGGGGTTCTCTGCCTGGTTGCTGGGTAGGCATGGCCATAGTGGGTGTGGCTTGGTTGGCCTCCTACACCATGACAGGGGGGCGTTTTTGTCCCCCCGGGCTCCGGAGGCTTTCCTTGAGCCTCTGGGTGGGAAGGCAAAAATGGCTTTCCCCGGGCTCCGGAGGCCCTCTTGAGGCTGGAAATGGGCCCAAACTTCCAATAGGCCCGTTTTTCACCCTCCCCGAGTCTCCACACACGCACTTACCTGCATCCAAAATGGGCCACGTGGGGACTCCTGGGAGGGATGGGCGGGGTGGGGTGGGGCCAGCCAGAAGTGGGATTTGGGCGTTCTCCAAACTGCACAGAATCTTAACTAGAGGTAGTGGCAGAGAAGCTGAAGTGTTTTATTCAAATGATGGCAAAGCTATAAGAATGTGAAATCTAAGGAAACATTTTTGTCAGCTCCAAGGCTTTGGCTTCGGGCCATGTGGCCAGCAGGCCTCTGGTAGTAGAAAAGGCCTGGGTGTGACCATTGGGAATTTTGAAAATTATGACTTTTGAAAATCTTTGTCATAGATTCTATGAATCTATGCAGCGCAGCCCCCACGGCCTGTTTTTGGTCCCAGGAGGCTGCAGGGAGGCCTACTAGGCCCAAAACGGGGCATGAGGGGTCGTGCATGCATGTGCAGGGGATGCGTGGGGGTCACGTGCGCATGCATGGGGGCGGGGGGCATGGGATGCCATGCGAACATGCACAGGGGGCACATTGCATTATGGGTGCCGGCACGCACGCGCACGCTCTCACACAACGACAAAAAAGTTAGCCATCACTGTCATAGAATGTATGAGGGTTGAATCAGTGACTTTTAAACATTTTAAAAATTTAGTGACCAATACAAAAGAGATTTTTTTTCACAGAATCATAGAATAAAAAGTGCAACTCCTTACATAGAAGAGGAATGGTCAGATCACTACAGAAAAATTTCTGTCCATTTTTTCCTTGAAAATATCCAGCAATGGAGCTCCAGGAGGCAGGCTGTTCCAACTCTTAATAACTCTCACAGTGAGGAATTCCTCATTTTTATAATCTTGAGACTGAGGTAAAAAAATTCAAAAGAAAGATATGAAGAAAAAAATGAGTAGGTCAAGATAGCTAGAGGGCTTTCATATACTTTCTGCATTTCAAATGTCTGAAAGAAATTCAGCCGATTAAAGAGTTTTTATAGAAATATTTGAAATCAATTATATGAATGAAGACAATGAAATAATATACCAATATTAAACAATTGCTGGGGTGGATATAACAAACAATATTTCAAACCCAACATGTGAAGCAATCAAATAAGCAGTAATAATCTATGAGAAATGAATATGTTTGTCAATTTAAAAAGATATTCCATAAGTATATAGCAATATTCAAGTATTTGAGAGGCTGGCACAAAGAGGAAGAGGTCTATTTATTTTCCAAAGCACCAGATGGTAGGACAAGAAACAATGGATGGAAACTAATCAAGAAGGGAAGCAACCTGGAATTAAGGCTTTGAGGTCAATTAACCATTGGAACAGCTTGTCTTCAGAAGTTGTGGGTGCTTCATCACTGGGGTTTTTAAAGAAGAGAATGGACAGTCACTTGTCGGAAATGGTATTGGGTCTCCTGCTTAAGCAGGGGGTTGGACTAGGGCACGGGTTTTACTCAATTTCATTGAGGGCTGCATCAGGGTTGTGTTTGACCTTGGGGGAAGGTGTGGCCAAGGTGGGTATGGCCAGCATGACATCACTTGTGTCAGGGGGCACCTGTGGTGGCCCGAATGCTCTGTCAGCAAAAACGGGCTCCCGAGCTCCATTTTTGGCTGGGACAGCCTCCTGCAACCCTTTGCCAGTGAAGGTACCCCCGCAGGTCAGATCCGACCCCTGGGCCTTGAATTTCATACCCCTGGACTAGGGTCTCCTGCTTGACTAATTGACTGAGTGGATGGGTGACCCACAGAGTTATAATGCGACCAGAAGGGTGTGCTCTATGAGGACCACCAATGAATATTACCCACAGATAATTCAGAGCTCCCTGATTTCAAAGGGAGCATACAAGACAACAGGACAGAACATCAAGGGAACTAGCAAAATTCATGCAGTTATCATCTGAAACGTCTCTCAGCAGTGGGGTAAAGGCCAGGGGTAGGCTTCAAAAATTTTAGCAAGGGGTTCTTTGCCCAGTTTTTAGGTGGGCATGGCCATGGTGGCCCTGGCCTAGTTGGCCTCCTCCACCATAGCTGGGGGGGGTGTTTTTGCCCTCCCCGAGCCTCCGTGCGCACCTTGCACTTACATGCATCCAAAATAGTGACTCCTGGGAGGGACAGGGTGGGCGGGGCCAGCCAGGAGTGGGATTTGGGGGTTCTCCGAACTGCACAGAATCTTAGCCAAATGTTCTCCCAAATCCCTGCGAACCCCCAGCAGCCCATCCCTGGGAAAGGGCCTTAGATTAACCATCTGACTTTTACCATTAAAACTGGCACAAACTACCAATACCTTCTCTTTTATCTTAGATCAACTATAGTGTCATCAACCAGATGGCTGAGCAAAATCATCGTTTTCCTTTTTCATATCGGATGACCCCAAACCAAGAACCTCCTTACTCAGCAATTGTCAAGCTGCTCCTGCAGTTCCAATGGACATGGATAGGCCTCCTTTCTCAGGACAATGAAAGAGGAGAAAAATTCAAAAGACGCTTGGAAGTTCTCGCCCTAAAAAATGGGATTTGCTTTGTCCTCGCAGGAACGGTCCCAGAAGCAAATATGCAGACAAGTGTTGGAGAAACTCTCATGCAAGAAAAAAGGAAAATGTTCTATTCTCTTATCAAGAGTCAAATAAAAATTATAGTATGCCAACTGGATTTTCAGGCTTCAGGAATGTTAGCAGCAATAATACAAATAATTGATATGACTAATACATCCATTGTGGGAAGGGTGTGGATTGTAACAACTTTGACAGCTTTAAGTGTAAGCATTTTTGACCTCTTGGTTGATCTCCAAAATAAATATGCTTTGTTTTCCTTCCTCATCCAGACAAAGAAAAGGACTCAGTATTATGACTTTAATTCTTTTACATCAATGGTCCTATTGTATGGAAAGGAAGCGTTTCAATGTTCTTATTCAAGTCCTGTGTTATCTAAGAAAGTTTGGGAAAAATGCAGAGAAAAAGAGAATTGGGAATTCCCACCCCATGATGTGATTGCAAGAATCCTGTCTCAGGATTCCTCCAGTATTTCCCAAATAATTCAAATTGTGGCCAGGGTCTTCAGTGTTGCCTCTTCCTCCCAATTGAGTAAGAGGAGAATGCAAGTTGGAGACCATCAACCACCTCAGGTTTTACAGCCATGGCAGGTAAGTCTTCTCCTTTGAGGTTCCATTGATTCTCCCCTTCCAATTCCTCAATATTAAATTAGATCTAGAGAGGGGTGAGATATTCCAAAGGGCAGTTGCCCAGTTTGTGGTATTTGAGAGTGAGTTAGAGAGAGATGATAAAGAAAAATCTTCCAAAGTTAAACAATCTGTGCTTTCTCCTGGGAACCAAGGACATTCCCACCAGAGGGAGGATGAGTGAAGTCACCAGGCAACCGGATGACACCTTGATTGGACCATGTGACTGTTTGGAAAGGGGAGGAAAACTTTTACTTTTAATTAGGTGAAAACTGCGGGAACATTTAGAGTCAGTTTTCACCAGCCTATGCCTATATGATATGTCCAATAAAACTGATATTTGAGGGACCTGCTTGCCTCAGAGTCCTGTTTGCTATGGGCTTATTACTTGGAACCCTGACTGAGTTAGAGAGAGAGGACAGAGAAAAATCTTCCAAAGTTAAACAACCTGTGCTAATTTGGGATGCTTTTGTGAAAGAAATAGCTCTATGGTGACAACGTAATTTTCAAAATTAAACAAGCATCAGAATATTCCAGTAATCCTCAACCCTTTATTGTGATCACAAAGTGATTTAGTCTCCAAGCTAAGGAGTTCAGCTGGATTGTTTGATCTGGATTAAAATCGGACATCTCCTGAACTAATGGATGTGCTTTCATAGCTATTCTTTGAAAGAGATATCATCACTATGCAATTTTTGTTACTTTCCTAGCCCAAAGGTAAAGTCCGTTAACTTCATCTTGATCAGGATTGATGATAAAATTGTATTCTCCATTTTCTCCCATTACAAGTTTTCCCATATCTGCAAATGGTCTTGTCTCAGATGGGCTGTGATGGTGAAGCAGCAAAACATAGAACATAAAATATAGAATAATAGAGTTTGAAAGGACCTCAGAGGTTTTCTAGTTCAACCCACTAATCGAGCAGGAGACCCTATACCCGTGATGGCGAACCTATGGCACGCGTTCCACAGGTGGCACGTGGAGCCATATCTAAGGGAATGTTAGGTGTTGCCCTAAGTCAGCTCCAGTGCGCATGTGCGTGCTGGCCAGCTAATTTTGGGCCTTCTGGTGGATATGGGGGGGAGGATGTTTTCACCTTCCCCAGGCTTCAGGAGGCTTTCCTGAAACTTGGGGGGTGAAAAATGGCCAAATGGCCCAACCGGAAGTTCATTTCTGAACTTCCGGGTGGGCCATTGGGTCCGTTTTTCGCCATCCACAGGCTCCGCATGCTTTCCTGAATCCTGGGGAAGACGAAAACGACCTCCCCCAACCCTTCGGAATGTCAAAAATCAGCTGGAATCCATTTTTTGCCATCCACAGGCTCTGGAGGCTTCAGTGAGCCCTGTGTGCATGAGCGGGTGGCAGCACAGGTGTGTGTGTTTGTGCGCGCATGAGCGTGGTTGAGGGCATTGCATTATGGGTGTGGGCATGCACACTTTTGGCACCTGAGAAAAAAATAGGTTCACCATCACTGCCATATACCATTTCAGACAAATGGTTGTCCAGGTCTCTTTTTGAAAGCCTCCAGTGATGGAGCACTCACAATTTCTGAAGGCAGGTTTTTCCATTGGTTGATTGCTCTCACCATTAGGAAATTTCTCAGCCAATTACAAAGCCACCTGATGGTGGTGGTGTTATCTATTCCATGTTTTCAAGAATGTGAGATAAATATTTGAAAAAGAGCTGTAAAGTCATGGAGAATGTCTGAAAGAAGCTTCCCATGAAATGCTGAATCAATCTGTTTCAGATTGTAGTGGTGATTTGAAGAGATTGAATTATTCAGAGTACCTCCAATCCAGAATAATAGCAAGAAAAACACTGAATAAATGCTCAAGTTGTAACTTATTCATTTATTTATTTTATTTAAATGGATTTATATGCCGCCCAACTCCCAGGGGACTCTGTTTTTTCTATGTTTTCTATGCAGTTTCATAGGTTCCTGAGAAACTTCCAACATCACAATATTTCCAGAGATGGGATTTCTTTTGATGAAAATGGAGTTCCTCTTGGCGACTTTGATATCATGCAGTGGACATCAGTTTGGAACAAATCATATGCGGGGGTGAAAATTGGGAATGTAGAAAGACAAGCCTCCTCAGAAGTCAAGATTTCTGTCAATCAAAGTGCCATCCAATGGCCAACTTTATTTAACAAAGTAGTTGAGGCTGCTTGGATTTTGCTCTTCTATTTGTCTCCATATGTGGACATTTTTCTCCTCAGAAATAATTCTTATTGAGGCCAATTGAGATAACTTCCAAATAAGAGAATTTAAAGCCTCATTAATTGATTAGATATCATTTTACTTTAGAGGTTTTACAATAATCTATCACACACTGGAACCTGCTGCATTGTATTGTGGGATTTGCAATCTACATTATTAAACTGCAATATGTTACCATAATTTATAGTACATCAAATTATCTTGTTTTCAGAAAGAGAAAATCCAGAATGTCTATGGAGATTCTCAGTCATCCGGGTCATGGTTGTGCCAAAGGTGCTTTTTCAAAAGGCACCTGGACTTTGTTTTCTCTTGACGATGTTTTGCTTCTCATCCAAGAAGCTTCTTCAGTTCTGACTGAATGGTGGTGGAGGATGGAAGGATTTGGAACTGCTGAAAAGACTCTGTTGTAAACAGGATATAGATTCAGCAGTTGAAAAAAGTTTCCACACCCATTTGCACTATTCAGATGACCCTGAGGGCACAGATAAACTTCCAAGTGGCCTCAACAACTTTCAGAAAGACTGCTAACGACCAGATGACTTCAAGGAATATAAATCCTTCCATACTCCTCCATTCAGTCAGAACTGAAGAAGCTTCTCGAATGAGAAGCGAAATGTCGTCAAGGGAAAACAAAGATCAGTTGTCTTTTGAAAAAGCACCTTTGGGAGAAAATCCAAAATATGAAGGGTTTAGCCCACTCAATTGCATAAGAGAAAGGTATCACTAAGAATGTGGTGATGGAAATGAGGGCAGCTAAAAAAGTCATTTACTGTACATATGATGATACAATGATCTGTTGTAGGAGAGAAAGATGTGGACTCTAGAGAAAGCTAGATGTTGAAGGTTTCCTGAGAAAGCAAAGATGGAGAAAAAAATATATATGAGTTATAGCATTCTCATACATGCCCTAAGGAGAAACACCTTTTGCAATGGAACTACTTTCCTTTGGAAAGAAGAATAAGGCAATGAGTCTCTTTTGGGTTCTATAATGGAGATTGATAGAGAAAGAGAATGACCTTTCATTTGCCCCTTCCAAGCAGAGTAATTAATGTTCATGCCACTACTCCTTGACTCATTTTGCTCAATGTGCTCCTGAGCTTCTGGAAGCCAGTTGACTTCAGTCAATCCTTCTAATTCCTATATTGCCTTGACTAATCTTTCTGTTTATGTTTAGAGGGTGCCTTTTTCAAGATGTACAGAAAGTTGCTCCCCAGGTTATGCCAAGCTTGTGAGAGAGGAAGCCCCAGTTTGCTGCTACGACTGTTCTCTGTGTGGGGAAGGAACATTCTCTGGGCAAGAAGGTACAGTAGGTGGCTCCAAAAACAACAAAAAAATCAGGATACAATCGAAATTCTCTATTGATTTTTGGGGGTATTTGATCAAGAAGCAAGAAAAACATGACATTTCTTGAAGGCATCCACAAACTTTTCAAACATTGGGCACTATCACCAAATTTTGTATGATGACGTGAGGATTAAAATAAATAATGAAAGGTTGCTGCTTTCTATTGAGTTGTTACTTTCTTTCTTGGTTTTGGGAAAGAGGACAAGTTTTGAGAGCTGATAATCACATTCGTCTTCAGCCTTTAAAAAGACTGTTGATTGTTTTAACTAATGTTGTGTCGTATGGATATCCCTGGGCAGAAATATTATATTATTCCTTCAAAATGAAGTAATGGATTTCTGATGCGGTTTTCATGCTCCTACAGCTGCAGAAACAGATACATGCTAACCATTTTTTCCTCAGATGCAGTCCATTGTGAAAAGTGTCCAGATGACCAGTATTCCAATAAGAAGCAAGATCAGTGTGTCCCCAAAAATATAAGCTTCTTGTCCTATGAAGAATTGTTGGGACTCGTCCTGGCTTTCTTTGCCATTGCTTTGTCCCTAACCACTGCCTTTATTCTGGGAATGTTCATTAAATACTGAGAAACTCCCATAGTCAAAGCCAACAACTGTGAACTCACCTACATCCTCCTGGTTTCACTTCTGTTTTCTTTCTTGACCTCCCTTCTATTCATCGGTCGCCCTGTGAAAATGACCTGTCTCCTTCGACAAACTATTTTCAGTATTGTTTTCTCAGTTGCTGTGTCTTCCTTGCTGGCCAAGACTGTAATGGTGGTGGTGGCCTTTCTGGCCACAAAGCCAGGCAGCAGCATGAGGAAATGGCTGGGGAAGAGTCTGGCCAACTCTGTTGTTTTATTCTGCTCTGGTATTCAAGTAGGTATCTGTATGATATGGCTGGGAATCTTTCCCCCATTCCCAGATTCTGACTTTCATTCCCAACCAGAACATATCCTGCTGCAGTGCAATGAAGGCTCTGTCACCACGTTCTACTCTGCTCTTGGCTACATGGGTTTTTTGGCTGCCATCTGTTTCTTGGTGGCATTTCTGGCTCGAAATCTGCCAGGGGCCTTCAATGAAGCCAAACTGATCACCTTCAGCATGTTGGTTTTTTGTAGTGTTTGGATCTCCTTTGTTCCCACTTATCTGAGCACCAAGGGGAAATACATGGTAGCCGTGCAGATCTTCTCCATCCTGGCCTCCGGCCTGGGTTTACTGGGCTGCATCTTTATCCCCAAATGCTACATTATTATCCTGAGACCTGACATGAACACCAAAGAACATCTGATGCTAAAAAAACTTTAAGGTTCCTTATGTTGGTGTCTATTTTACATGCAGTATAAAATCACATACTTTGAAGTAATGTTTTATGTGTTGTAGCTTATCTTTCTTCATTCTATGTGGATTTTTAATTATAATAATTGAATACTAAAATTTCTAAAACAACTCAAACTATTTGAATTAATCATATCCTTCAATTGTCACAATCTGAATTCATGTTAAATCATAACCATCACCAATGACATTAATAAAATTTCTGAAACCAGGCCAGATAAACTGTTATCAGGGGTGTTCTGATATGGTTTTAGATTAAATAAAAGACTATGGCTAATGATGATGTGTGTTTTTGTTACTATATAGGTTGGTGTTATATTTTATTTTCTTTGGTGAAGTTCTGACTTTGTTTTAAAAAATAGTTAATTTCAAATACCATATGTCAGTACTATGTTTAAAACTGATTGGGTTACTAATGTATAAATAAACCACTAATCTATGTTTATATAAAAAAGTGGTATTGCTTTAAATTGTAAGCATTGTAGGCTTGCTGATTGTTATAAAAGAGAACAGATTAGCTTGAGTAATTTGTGTGTCCGTATGCTGTGTGCTTAGTGATTGACTGATTGCTCAACCAAGAGATTGCTTCTACTCATTGCTCCTGTATCTGTTTGAAGACAAGACGCTACCGGAAAGAAGTTCAAGGTTTTTGCTGAACTGTTTGAAAGAAGAACTTTATCTACAAAAGATTAATAGCTAAGTGCTTAGAGTTTGACTTTGTGTCTGTATATTAAATAGCTACAATAACTTTTTGCTACATTCTGTTGCGTATATTCATTTCATAAATACATAACCTCCACACTGTATATATTTGAATGATCTCTTCTGGCTGGATAATGTAAGATCACTTATAGATAGATAAATGAGATAGATGGAAGAGAGAGAGAGAGAGAGAGAGAGAGAGAGAGAGAGAGAGAGAGAGAGAGAGAGAGAGAGAGAGGGAGAGAGAGAGAGAGAGAGAGAGAAATAAAGAGACAGATAACATTCTATATATACCGTATATGCCGACGTATAAGACGACTGGGCGTATAAGACGACCCCCAACTTTTCCATTTAAAATATAGAGTTTGGGATATACTTGCCGTATAAGACTACCCCTCCTACCATCTTTCTTTTTCTTTCTGTCTTTCTTCCTTCCTAACATCTTTTTCTTTCTTTCTTTCTTTCTTTCTTTCTTTCTTTCTTTCTTTCTTTCTTTCTTTCTTTCTTTCTTTCTTTCTTTCTTTCTTTCTTTCTTTCTTTCTTTTCTTTCTTTCTTTCTTTCTTTCTTTCTTTCTTTCTTTCTTTCTTTCTTTCTTTCTTTCTTTCTTTCTTTCTTTCTTTCTTTCTTTCTCTTCCTTCCTTCCTAACTTCTTTCTTTCTTTCTTTCTTTCTTTCTTTCTTTCTTTCTTTCTTTCTTTCTTTCTTTCTTTCTTTCTGTCTGTCTGTCTGTCTGTCTGTCTGTCTGTCTGTCTGTCTGTCTGTCTGTCTTCCTTCCTAATTTCTTTCTTCCTTTCTACCTTTCTTCCTTCCTTCCTTCCTTCCTTCCTTCCTTCCTTCCTTCCTTCCTTCCTTCCTTCCTTCCTTCCTTCCTTCCTTCCTTCCTTTCTTTCTTTCTTTCTTTCTTTCTCCCTGCAAACCAATCCCCACCTTTCTGGCTCCTTTCTCCCTCGCCCAGCCCTCTTCCAAGACACCAAGTGGAAGCAAGGTAGGTGGGTGGGTTGCTCCCCTCCCCTTGGAGGAAGAAGGAGCCTCTGTCGCTGTCTCCCGCGGGACTCCAGCCATGAGTCCCTGACCATGGCACCGGCAGGGTTAATGCGCATGGGAGGGAAGGAGAGCACGCTACTGCCACCGCTGAAACTTCCGAGCCAGGGGGAGCTCAAAAACGGCTGCAGCTGCATCCCTGCCTATTCACCAGCCAAGCGGCCGAAGGAGCCCTGGAGCAATCCCTCACGCATACGCCCACCTGCTGGGAAGGCTGCGGCTGGCGGGGTGGCGGCAGGAGACCGAGACGCAGGGCAGCATTGGGGCTCTGGGGCTCCTTCGGCCCGCTTGGCTGGAGAATGGCAGGGATGCAGCAGCAGCCATTTTTGAGCTCCCGCCCAGCTTGGAAGTTTCAGTACCTGGCGTATAAGACGACCCACGACTTTTGCGAAGATTTTCAAGGGGGTAAGAAAGTCATCTTATACGCTGATACAAACGGTAAGAATATATATCAACATGAGCATTGGAGCAGCTTTAATTTTTTTCTCCATCCCTTTGAATAAATTAATGAGACAAATTATTATTTTAGCCAGTCTTCAATCAAAAGAAAAATATGTACAACTCTGAATGATTTTGGGGGGAATCATATAGACATCTGTTGTGTATAATGAAGGTGTTCTTATGAGGAGTATTTAAATTGGTTCCTGTTTTTTATCCATGTCCATGTCCATATCCATATCAATATCCATTTCCATATACATACAGCATGTGTGTGTCTGTGTGTGTGTGCCCTGCCAATTTTAGCAATTCGAAAGCATGTACAAGTAGATAAATAGGTACTAATTTCAGTGGGAAAGTAACAACATTCTATGCATCTTTGGTGTATAGTTATGCCAGCCAGATGACCATGGAAGCATCTCCAGACAAAGCTGGCTCTTCATTTATGATTCAAAGATGAGCACCACCCCCTTGGGTTGATCATGACTGATCAACCCTTTACCTATACCTACCTATACCTGTATTACAGATTAGGAAAGCTATATCATACAAGTCAGTACTACTTTTTATCAGACCTTGTCTTGGTAATGGTCTCTCAATGCCATTACCTCTGCCTTCTATACTATCTCTTTTTGGATATTCAGAAAGCATTGGAAAAGCAAAGCAATTGCAATGTATTTTTATTCAGTTTCATTCATTATGCTAAATCAGGATTCTAGATTGTCCTAATTTTGATTTCTGTCATTGTAGTGTCATCCCTATCCTAGCCACTTCTGGGTTATCTGCAAAGATGAGAAACATTTCCTCCTTCCAATCATTTACCAAATTAAAGTGTCCAGAGCCCAGCAACTCAATAAGAATGATCAACCAGAACTAATTAATGCAAGAAGCATCATAAACAAAATACCCGAAACTCCTCCTCTTACTAAAAACTGCTAAATTCAACATTATATTTGTCTGCGAAATATGGCTGAACGCATCCCTCCCTGACTCCATTATTACAGTAAGAGACTATCAAGTTTACTGGTCCGATCGTGAAACCCATACAGGAGGTGGAGTTGCCATCTTCTACAAAAAATCACTAAACCTTAAAAATATCCAAGTTAGACATGAACTAGATCTTCCAGAAACCATTATCTACGAACTGTCCTTAAATACCACACTTCACTTCCTACTATGGTACAGAGCCCCTGATTACGATATCTCACATGCAAACAAGCTAACCTCACTACTAGCGTGGACAGCCTCCAACCCACACCCTCCTATTTTTCTTGGTGACCTCAACCTACCTCATATTAACTGGACCCTAAATGAATGTTCAACCAAATCCATACACTCAACCCTTTACAATGCTATTACTAATCTAGGGCTTGAACAGCTAGTAACAGACAATACTAGACTCAGCAATTGTCTTGATCTCATCTTCTACAACAGTTTACACTCAATTTATGGACTACAAATAATAGAGCCCTTTTTCTAACAGTGACCATAGCATGATTGACTTTTGTTTCAATATACGTCATTACAAAAATGACCACAATAAAAGTATAACCAATTACAACTTTAAAAAAGCCAACTATGATATCATAGATGCTGACCTCTCATCTCTTGATTGCAAATATTATTCTTGACTGTAATACTGCTGAAGACTACTACAATATCTTTTTGCTCGAAATGCAAAGAGTCATTAAATTATATGTACCACTAATTATCACCAAAACCAAGAAAAACAAATTACCGATAAAAATAAGGAAGCTCCAATCCAAAAAACATCCCTTTGGCGGAAGACCAAAACTGGCTACTTTGCTAACTTTAAAAGCCGCTACAAAAATCAATGCTTCCAATTAAAGACCGAATGTACCAATTATCACATCAATCAAGAAGAAAACCTTCTGCGCACAAAATCCACATGCACCTTCTATAACTTTGTAAACAACAAACTCAATGACTCGAGATCCATCCCACCTCTCAAAGGACCAAATGGTAAAGAATATAATGATGAAGCTGTTAAAGCCAACCTCTTTAACACATTCTTCGGCTCCGTCTTTGTAAACAGCAATGGCTCATGCCCAATATTTCGTAGTCGCACGTCAAACAATAGCAACGATCTAACACAAATCGATTTTACAGAAGATAATGTTAGAAAAGTATTACACGAGATCATCCATAGGCATGAGGTGACGTTCCAACAGTATGCTGATCATACTCAGCTGTACATATCCATCCCATGCCAATTCAGTGAGGCAGTTGATGTGATGTGCTGGTGTCTGGATGCTGTAAGG
>JALIGW010000067.1:2522500-2523767 GCA_023053685.1 Diadophis punctatus similis
CACCTCTTACCTTTTGACATGTATGATATGGGGAAAGCCTAGCAACTTCCTCTTTGTGTTTTTCCAGAGCAAAAGACTTTTTTATTCTTTAATTATCAGTGCTAGAAAGAGCCTCTTACAGATCATCTAGTCCAACCCCGTTTATAGCCTATTGTTTCACTTAATGACTTTACTTTATTTTACGTCCTGCTTCCAATACCACACTACAAAATTGTGGGATTTGTGGGTTGTTTGGGTTTCTCAGATGCAGCCCATTGTGAAAAGTGTCCAGATGTTCAGTATTCCCAATAAGAAGCAAAATAAATGTGTCCCCTAAAGTTATAATTTTCTTATCTTATAAAGAAATTCTGGGTATCATCCTGACTCTCTTTGTCATTGCTTTATCCATAACCAAACTACTGCCTTTATTCTGGGAATCTTCATTAAATACTGAGAAACTCACATAGACAAAGTCAACAATCAGAAACTGACCTACATCCTCTTGGTTTCACTCCTGTTTTCTTTCTTGACCTCCCTTCTGTTATTGGTCACCCCCATGAAAATGACCTGTCTCCCTTCAACAATCCATTTTCAATGCTGTTTTTTTCAGTTGCTGTGTCTTCCTATGCTGGCCAAGACTGTAATGGTGGTAAGAAACAGCAAATATCACCACATCATGAAGACGTCAGTAACAAGCTATTTTTCAGATTAACGCACCAAGGAATTTTGACTACATCTTCTTTCTACCCATGAAGACTGATAGTCTTCCACATTTTGAAAGATTCAAGACATTTAACAGAGCGGCTCCAATAGGTTGTTCAATATATCATCATCTGGAATTAACTGTACTGGAGTATCTAATCTTCATTCAGAAATATGGCTGCTGCCTGCCCACAATTTGGCAGTTGGATTCTCACCGGCTCAAGGTTGACTCAGCCTTCCATCCTTCCGAGCGTGAGTAAAATGAGGACCCAGATTGTTGGGGAAATATGTGGACTCTATAAACCACTTAGAGAGGGCTGTAAAAGCACTGTAAAGTGGTATATCAGTCTGCTATTGCTATTGCTATAGTGAAGAAGTCATAATGGGCCATTGTTTTCAGATTAACGCCCCAGGGAATTTTGATGAGATGTTCTTTGAAACCATGAAGACTAATAGTTTTCTACATTTTGAAAGATACAAGACATTTAACAGGGGGCTCCAATAGGTTGTTCAATATGTCATGATCTGGAGTTAACCATTATGGAGTATCTAATCTTCTCTGAGGAAGATGGCCTCATGCACATCA